>JTDE01000704.1:38981-152921 GCA_014338405.1 Paragonimus skrjabini miyazakii
TTTTAATACTTTATATATATATATATATATATATATATCAGTACACTGGAACAAATGTAAGTCAGACAATGCGGAGTCTATCAGAAATTGAACATGTACAGAGGTCTCATTATGCGTTCACAATCAATGTGTTCTCTAGCTAACGATAATAAATATATTGTAAGCATTGTTTCAAAGAGCACTTCTTATCTGTCAGCTTCGAGGGTCCAAATTAATATTCATGATATGATGTCCCATGACAAAAAATATCAACTGTATTTTATCAAAAGGGTTACAATTAAATGCTGATAAGACGTGAATCAAACTGATGTGTCATAGTTTGTATAAGAGAATTAGTGCTAATGACATAATCATACGATGCTTAGGGAAACCAATGAAATAAGAAAATCAGTTTTCATTTGTTTGATTGTTTTGGAACACAACTGTCAGGTAATTTCATCCGATGTTACAAACCAAAACGTAAATGCTATAACAGTTCGGAAATGATGCAACAAACAACGCGGAGATATATAGGAGAGGTACAAGCAAGAAGATAAAATCAATGTGAAACACAGAGATTATTTAAGCACGGGTCATTCCGAAGTCGTTCGCCTACCTGAACTCAATTGTCCGTCCGATGAATCAACAGCGTGAATCGTCTCCCATACGGTATGATAATGACGCGTAAGCTCACGATGCAACTGTGTCGCAGTGTCAAACAGTAAACGCGTGATGAATGGGGTTTCCAATAGACAGACCACAACTTGACAAGACAGTTTTGCATCTTCCGGTGTCAACAAGCTGTCCGGGCGTTGAATCAGATTTGGGCCCCATACGGTACCCAGAGCCCAAGCTGACATGCGATTAGTCGATTCGTGGTCTCGAATGTGAGCCAACAGATGGATCAGAATGGTCAACAACGTCTGATTCACCTTGGGTAACTTTTTGATGAGCCTTTTATGTGATGAGATAAACATAAAAGAAAACGGTAATTGTATGATCGAATACAACTGAACATACATTTATTATCCAGTACCGTTTATTTCAGTATGGCGTCACAGGACAAGGTCAAAATAAGTAATGAGGATGTGATACCTTTGAAAAGATGGTCATTGATTATGGTGCGTCGATGATGTCAATACGCATTATTTGCAGACATATGGTGAGACAACTAATCTCGGTAAGAAAGGAAAAACTTATTTGACTTCCAGCAACATCATTTCTGAAACACTTGGTTCCTTTCATAAATTTGAACATAGCAGTAAGAGGACAGGAACTGATAAGTGAAAGTTTTTCATATTGTCTCTCCAGTAGCAAATAACAATAACCATGATGTATATAACAATAAGATGGAGAAATAAAAACGGAAGGGAACAAAGCACTACTAGTGTTACATACATTCCTGGTTAGTGTCATCTGAAACTGAGGAGGCAGTACCTACTTCTAACATCTGCCAGAATCCGCTTTCCTACTGGTATATTCAAACATTATTCTTCTCACACATGTACTTGTTTTTTTCACTGCATATGGTTCTGTCTTTCTTCAATCTGTACATCGTCATCCAGAACTTAATCTTGCGGAAAACCATTTCTGGCAGCTAACGTGTGCTTCTGTGCAACCCCTCCTTCCTCCACAAAGGTTTGCTTATGCTTTGATTACTGCACAAGCAATGCAACAACTGTACTTGAGTTTGTTACTTGAATATACACAGTTATAACCATGTCTTAACAAATATATGGATGAACATTTTATTGTACTTCTTACTAAAGAATGTTGTGAATCATTTTTTGCTAGATCTCATTGTTTCTTAATGTCAACACAGTATGTATAATCCATGCATCAGACTACAGTTGGAAATGCATCAGTGAGGGTCTGGTAAGAACTTGTGTTGACCAAATTAGTTCGACAAACAGATATCCGTTCACTAAGACTTAAAACTAGAATTTACTTCAATGGTGACTCATAAAGTGCGTTTATAATTTTGCCATCAAAGTGTAGCAATCAAATAAATCAACATAAAACGTATAAAAAAGATGAATGGAAATCAGTAACACTGAATATAGAAAGGCACGAAAATTAGTGTATATTTTCTGCACTTGTATTCGGTCACAAGTTGCTCGGCGTCGAACGTTGAACAATCAACATATACTGTATTCTGCTGAGCTTACGTAATCCATCATCTACTGACTGCCTACTATTTCAACTAAATTGCCAACGAGGATTGGTTTTCGTACAGTGACAGGTGGATTTTATTCTCAAAGTGATCATACTGTAATCGATGCATCATCCTGTTGTTTGAATAGAATAGGCTCAAACAGGAAATTGAGCAATTCGTTCGTTCTTGAACATTGTTTTGATGTCCCATTTCTCTGATTAAGGCTTACAGCTGAAAACACTCATATGTTGATCGCTTATAGGTATATGAGCTTTGCTAGGCATAAATTGGAAACAACCCTCACTTTACTGCCAGTTTATGAATTCAGACGAAATGTTTCGAACATATCATTTTGAAAATGACACTAGAATCGCGTTTTACTTTTTAAAACTCAGCAACAGTGCACCCCCTTGATCAGATTAAAACTTGAACTCAATTCCTAGTGAAAAATACTTTATGAATAAGAAGGCTACAACCAAGGATAACTGCTGATCAATTTCTGTCAGCTTTTCAACAGTCGCTTGTAACTCAACCATCCAAATGACATTCAAGATAGCATACCATAAAAAATTATTTCAACAAGTTTGGCAGATTCGTTCAACCGCATCAACTTTTCCTATCCATCATACTTACTTGTATTCGAGATGGTTTGTTAACACGGATTTTAACTCATCTTATCATATCGCCTTTTCTGACGCATCACTTGTAACCTCACTAGCGGAACTGAGCGGTGTTTATTTGAGTAGATGATTGAGTGGCTCCCCAACCGATGCTCTAAATAAATAGCCAAATGGTAAAAGAACGAGGAATTCAGGCCTCCTGATTGCCAAACACACCCTGACAACAAGACATAGCCCCTGTATAATCAACTCTTTCACTGCGTTGTTACGTAATACGAATCCCAAGCTCATAGAAGTCAGGAGTACCCCTCAGATGAGGCACTGATAATCAGTGTTGTCTGCGCAAAAGATATTAATTAACGGTGTGCTTATCACAGCTGGGAGCTCATTCGCAGCTGAACTGGATCAACAGAAAAAGTTAACTGGATGTGAAATTTACAATCGGTTGTGGAAGGTGATCTGTTTGGAGGGATGAAAATTCTAACTACTTATTAGTAACCTTATTTGAGTGTGAGTATTTTAAACGCTTATTATTTATATGCGACCTGGAAACGGGGTTAAGTCAATTATGAAATCGCATGGGTTGCTGACATAGAGTTACATCGAGCATGTACAAGGATTGGAGGTTATCACTTTTCTTGTTCATTCAATAAACATTACAAGGTAAGTAAGCTAACCTGTAATGTGAGCTTCTGTTAGAACTAGTGGGTTCCGTAGACTCCATAAAGTGTACTTCAAAAAATTTGGCTAAGCATGCTTTATAGCAGCTTTAAGCGCGTAAGTGCATAAATGATTGTGACTCATCCATATAGTTTTCTGAAAAACACTTTTCATCTGAGGATTGCACAGTTAATTTTGAGTAAATGCGACTAGAAAACATGTCCATCGTAAACTCATATGATGAACTCTTACCCCTCCATTTGTGATACACGTTCTTCAACGGAAGATATTTGAGTTACAGCGATCCACTTGTCCCAGTTATTGTCGCCCAAAAGATGGCCCGGAATTTCTCCGAAAAACTTCTGTAATATAAGTGGTTATTGAAATGTCTAATAAAATAATAGCAGCTACTGTACCATAAATAAACGCGGAAAGTAATTATGTTAGTGGATAGCAATGGTTCCGACTTGCATACAAAAAAAATCTAACAGTTAGTAATTTGTAAAAAAAAACAGTTATGACGATGATGTTGACTAGAGCGACGCTGAAAAAATAATAAATACACAAAAGCGATACTTAGGTCAATAGGTGCAGACGATCCGTGAAGTTCATGCAGTTATCTTCAAGTTCAAACAGCTCCGCTAAAATTGTCAAGGACCCCAGTTAATGTGCTTGACGACGAGACACGGAAGGAAAACAATGACATTTGCCATCTAGTCTCACACCTCGACTGCTCAAATGTACTGTGATGATTAGTCAGTTCGCATAAGAAACGAAATGTGATCAGTTCATTGGATTACGGGATTTCTGTATATTAAATCAATATCAGTCATGTGATGGACACGGCCACATCCATTGAATGATAGAATGCATCAAGATCAATCTGTCAAACTAGCCTAGTGATTATCAAAGCAATCGAAGCAGATGCACGCCAACGAATCTTTTGAACGTAATCGGTGATCGTTGAGATGTTTCAGCTATCGTTGCTATCAGTCATAAATAATGACCGGTTATTATCTAACAAAAAATTTGTATACACTAGCATCATCAACTAATTATCAGTCGCTAGTACGAACCGATATTTTTGGCGTATGACATTACCGTAGGGGGCTGATGGGAAAGAACAAAACTCTTATCCAGATCCAATTTTTTTAGTTTATGTACTTTCCGAGTGCAATATCCTCATGCATCTTATAGAAAATATATCGGCTAGGGATCTTAATTGGCAAAGAGTATAATCCTGACTGAAGAAAGACAGTAATCTCACCAACCTTCAACACACCGGCGGCAACCATAGGAGGACAAATATCCGAAGTGATTGGTTCAGAATTCTCGTCTACTTTGATTCGCATCAGTTCCACTTGACTGACCACGGCGGTTCGGCGAAAAATACCCTCCACTTGAGCTCCAGTGTAGTAGAGAATTACGAATAGATTCTAACCAAATGGAATAAAACGAACCCATTATTTACAGATCAAACAAAATGAGCACAGGCAAACTCAAATGAGTTTGTCAAAAGAAACGAGTGTCATTATCACAGATAACTGTCCCAGTTTTCCGACATAATAAGAAGCAGAAGCAACAGAATTAGAAATAATTATAGTTTTCCGTATAAGTTTTGTACTGTTTTCAGTTATGGAACAGTATGCAGGGGCTTACTATGTTCGTTTGTCCGATAGTCATGTATGCAAGTGATAAATCTACCTGTGTCAAGTTTTTACTAACATTCTATTAAGCGTTCAATGAAGCAACAGTTTTGGCAAGGTGTCGTAGATAGACAGCTCTCAACAGAAAACCATCTGAGTTACCATGTATATCCCAGTGACGGTACTGTTAACAGTAATCTTTTTGCTTAACAGCTCTAAATAATGTACGCCTCGAATAACTTTAGGTTCGAATGGAACATGATCATGCTCCTCGCGAAAGGGTGACTCATCATTGGGGTCTGGCTCTTCGGGAATCAGACTATTTAGTCGAAGGCCTCATCGTCTTGTATTCTATACGAGAAACAGTGACTTAACATATCAGATAAGAGTTGTACCCCTTTATCACTTTGGATCGTGCATGCTACAGTTAATCTTGTGGCCAAAGATCCAAGGTGACAACCTCTGTGGTACCACAGCAGTTGCTTTGACATGCTCACAAAGCTTGAGGGTTCAACTAGGGGAAGACTGTTGTCTTGTTACAGAAGTTACAATAATGGATAAATGAAAAATATCCGTCTGAGGGAAGTTGTGCAATGATCCCATAGCGCACTGTACTCGAGTTCAGAAACGAACCAACTGGTACGTTGTCTATACCCAAAAGGATTATGGTACTTACCCCTAAATGTTTAACTGCAGGCTCCAACAGATTTCCGTACTCTAGGAAAATCCACTGTTGATAGATACTAGCAAAATAGGGTCTATCCTTGAGGGATGCCTAAGAAGAAACTAAACTCATACCAACTGAATCCACTGTACGATGGACTAAACCCTTAAAGCCACGCTATTAGTGAACAAACACGAACGCTCAAGAGGTCAATTTATGACACTGGAGTATTGAGCCCTTGTGTAGATGATATAACTTTGCAGTCAAAAGTTGTCCAGACGTGAGACTTAACTAACACTATCATTTTCCTGACCGTCTTCTTGATCCGACCTGACAGATTGCTGAATAAAAACATCTGCCAACTATTGCTTCTGTCTACCACAGTATTCCACGCACGAAGGTCCAAACGTTAGTCACCTTTTTCACACTCTTATTTCTACACAGTTGCACACTTTGTTTCAGAATATCCTGCTTATTTACTCCCGCAATTCTAGGCGGAAACCGGAGAGCATATTTGAACACCTATCGCCTCGTTGTGCAAACCTAGAATTCAATAAGCATTTTGAATAAATCAAATCGGTTTTGTTTGGAGGCTACCCACCAGAAGGTATACAATTTTATCATTAAAGGCGCCAATTAATGATCGTTAAAAAAGTGTTTTCATAAACTATTAAACAAACTGGCCTGCTTGTGAAATACAGCAATGCTATACCTGAACACTGGGTTTCTAATCCGGTTGTTCTCAGCCGCTTTCCATATGATGCCATACCTAGGACAACCAACATGCCTAGGTTACACTGACAGAGTTCGGGCACTACTGACTGCTAATCACATTAGCATCGGTCACAGGTGGCACACAGCCACAGTGATGAATACTCAGCGCTGGTACAGATCGATTATGTCAACCAGCATAAGGCACATTTCATTTCGGGAGAACGGGTTATGCGTATAAGCTAGCTTTCCCATTCGATCTCTTAAGCAGGGTTATCTGAAAATCACGTCAACCATTAGTGTCTGTTAATCTCTGTCAGCTTATCCATGCCCATGCAACACGGTCAGACCTGGTTTGTAGCAGAATCCATCAGGATGATTCTGAACACAAAACGCAGTGAGGTGTGGTTTAGTGGAAGTTCATCAGTAATATCCTCATTATGATAATATTCACAGTATTCCATAAGGTAAATAAACCGGCTTCAGTTTCAAGTATTGTTTAACGTTCGATAATTTAGATGAAACCGAACTGTGGAAAATCTTAACCTTATCTCAATTTGAATCAGCGACAGGAACAGCATGCCCAAATGAGGCAAGCGGTACTTAGCTGAGCAACAATGCTACACCGGAAGCTCAGAAATATCATAATTGGACTCAATTATCCACACAATTCACAGTCATATGGAGTTCGTCGAACGGTCTAACAGACTAACTACCCGAACAAGATTTCAAAAAAAGTTCATGCTGGAATGCACGAACGTACCTGCTGAACATCATATTACTCACGAGTAGTGCAAAAGATTTGGCAATTTTGATGATTGCATGGGTCAAACAAGAGATGGTAAGTTTAGCGGATTAACCCATGGGAAGTTGAAAATCCTGTGGCTAACTAATTCACGAATTATGCTCCGAAGGAGCATTAGCAAAGGGCATTGGTAAAATAAAACTTAGACACATACACACACGGCGACAACTTAAAGCCGACGAATCTGAACACAGTATTCCGACTTACCACTACAGATTGAGGTAGCACTGCATCCGGCCATAGTTCTTCTGGCACCCGTCCGAATATCTCCCATTGTTCGCCAGATGAGTTCAAACAGCCAGTGCTGCGGGCCCCTCGCAATATCTGACCGGATTGAGGACTAGGTGGTGTGGACCCGATAGGAAGAAACAAAGTTGATTTGGTCTTTTCACGTAATTGATTTTTGTTCTTTTGTGCTCTCACTGTTGTCAGCTGCGAGGCGGACTTCTTCAATTCGCTCGCTTTCAATCCTCCAGAGAGGCGGTTTTTCTTGCCTGAATGCGACGTAAGGAAATGAGTCAAAGGGAAGATGTGATTTTGCAACTTGCAGCAAACGTATTGAGTAGTATTACGGGAAACGATATGATTTCCTTCCATCAAACACCTTAAACCATAGTTGCTCAACTGTCATTCGTGGAGGCCGATACCTTCCATGAAAGGCCATTCGGAATTGCAACAACCGACAATAAGGTTCCGACAGCAACAATTACGGAAGTTCACGGTTCAGAGATGTCATACGTCACAAAGTATCAAATCATTTTGTAATCACTACAGTGCTTAGTGTGAACAGTTACTACACTATATTTAGAAAAGACTAGATCATATTCTTTCTCGTTCAGATCACGATAGGTCAAAATCGCATCACTACAAGTTTCAACAGTTCCTACTCTACAAATCCACAAAATTTGCAAAACGAACAGATGATAAATAACCATCACATAGGTGAGTAGAACTACCAAGCCGTTACTTCCACATCGTCAACGGGGAGACAGTTATGCATACAATCCGGTAAGAAAACATCAATAATACGCTACCCTGTGGTCTCAAGTTGGTAAATATGAACGTAAGCGGGTACAGCAGGCCAAACAGCTCCTGAACGCTGAAACTGGCAGTTATGTGTGGGCAGTCATCACATACTACGCATTCCAGTCGGAGAACGGCCTAGCTGATCGGTTGTCTGAGGAAGGGCTGAATTACCAGTAGCATGGCAGCCGCAGCACGGCAACGATGAGCAAGACGGCTCGTACCACCAGGTGGTCAGAACTCCTGGCAGACTGCTAAGTCGATTCATTCAACAACTGCAATGGCTACCAAATAAATGCGAGCGCAGTAACCGCGATAGTCCATTCACAAGAACCGGACTCCCTTAGTGGCACAGCCATACCGACAGGCCTGTCCACAAACGAACAAACTGTTTGTTTTCGATGAGGTAGGCATAGTCAGAGTGCTAAAAAGATGCTCTCTAAAGAAAAACGTACGTTTTTCGAATTATGCGTAAACAGGATTTTAAAAGGCTTCAGATCAAACTTAGGAAATTTTGTATTTGCTGCCAATTATAAATAGTCGACGTCGATAAATGCGCATTTTGTTACCCAAGGTATGTTGATAACAACGACTTGCGGGAAACGACATTTATTACTGAGTGCTCCATCCGGATGAAACGTTTCATACGTTACTATTGGATTGTTCACACCCAAAAACCTATGTTGCTTGCAGTAATCAAGCTGATGTGAGGGTGTTGATTTAGATAAGTGGTTTCAAAGGTAACACTATCGAATCTTCTATTTTTAACTTGCATCAAAGGTGCAGTCATGCAGAAGCACTTCCTAAGTTAATAACTGAGAACACATTTAGCATGTCATGGATTAAATCTTCTTATCCCCAAGCAAACCAATGAAACTATTTTCTAGGTACGTTTTAGTATATCAAGAAGGGGTACCAAGAAACAGCGTCTAGTGGACAGGAATGAATGTAAAAAATACCCATGTAGAAAGACCGTTCAGATCTTTCGACTTGTAACTTTTGGAGTTTGTCTTAGGAATGAACTTGAGGTTGAACCGTTTTGTCTTTGCTCAAATTTGCGACAATTTTAGAAATGTTCGCTACGTTGACAATCACCATTTCGGAAGGAATAAATTGTGCTCTTGGTATGGGGGTGTTACCAAATATAGCTCGAGTGTCCATTGGTGGATATCGGCTGCTCATCCCGTCAAAACCTCTCACTAAACTTCTTACATCGACTCACCCTCAACGGCGTCAACAAGTCTAAGTTCAGAGTGGGGTTTCCCGTATTAAACTCTATCTATAACAAATAAGGGTTATGATGAAAACTAAGTCGATGAATCTAACTTTCGAGGGTGTGATCGCGATGAATTTGTACTGTATTAATCCTGACATCCATCCCATTTCACAGTGCGGAATTACGGACTATTAGTCTGCCCTCACCATTTCAACCGATCGCTTGTTAGTCAGCACGCGTTCTGCGGAAACTTGTTCAGTCGGACGACCGAATGTTGCGACAGAGACGAAATCACGTGAAAGTAACACGTGAAGAATACTTATTGGTACCACTTCTGCATCATCAAACAGCTGTATTCAAGTTCAACGAAGGTAATGCAGTCTATATTTAGTGCGGTTGTGAGACACGTTTGCTGACAACTATCTGGTTCAGATTCTTTGAGAATATTTATCTAGATGCTGTCTTCACACGTTTGTGTCACCATAAGTTTCATGCAGCAGGACATCAATTGTTATCAGCTAGAAAATATAGGACAATAATCCAAATGCCATGACGAACTGTCAGGATTTTTAGTTAACGGGGATTCGGACGGTTCCGGTTTGATCTGTATGGTTTATGACTTGTGGACAGTTTTAAGGAATGGTGTGATAACAGTTCGGATACTGAACCCTCTGAATTATGACTATCGGTATGTTAATACGCACTCTGTTTTGGGTGAATGTAATGTTTACTAAAGCGACGCATGCATTGCCTAAATGGTGACCAAATCTGTTGTATGACGGAACGGAAGCAAGTGTAAAATAGAGCTTACGCACGATGTAGCAAAAGGGCTTTCCGAAAATGTAAACGCCTGTGTCAAATTTTAGTTCTCAAATCACCTACTTACGGTATTTCATCATAATCTTACTATACGCTTGGTACAGTGCCTGCTTACGCTATAACATATGCCATCATAGAAAAAACGGCTGAACGTATAACAAAAGGGTAAGACCGTACTTGTGAGGCAGTTTCTTGAAGAATTTAACTGCTTACGTTCAATAAACACCTTTACTTCGTAGATGATCCAATAGAAAAACAGAAGCGCTCATGTCATCGGGTACGACTTCGCACAAATTGTCGTGACTAATTGAGGCAGACATAAATGAGAACACCAGATTATGACCATGAGAGACAAACTGGACATATGGTAAATAAGTTATTGATTATTACTTTCCCTCCTCCTTTTCGTTAAAATACTGCTTGACCGTCATGCCCATGAAAAAAATCTTAGTGTGGAAAATCTGTATAAGGCATATTTAATCAATCCAGACGATTTTCTCACAGCTTTCGTTTTATTTACTAATCAGTTAAAAATTACCTCAGGAACTGGCCAATGAGTCAAACTAGCCAGCGCATCCGAATGCTGGATCAATCACGATAACGAAGGCCGTGCCGTTTTAACAGACGGTTCATCCACCTTGGATTGGTCCGACTGAACTTGTTGGTTTCTCATTAAAATAAACCTGCCTCTAAATTTTCATATTACTGATCTGCCGACCTCAACATCACGATTCTGTATAACGTGATAAATAAATTAAATTAATTCCATGTACTTTCAGGGTTTTGAATACATGAAGTAGTCTGTTCAGCACTGCATAGAACCCATCTGCCAGACTTCGATATATTTGAAAGGTGATGCTAACTATTGCATGTAACCGTGGAAAAAATCTGATGGTACATGGACTGTGTTCCAGCAAATCCGCTTCATGAGTGCGCGTAGGACATCTTTAGGAAAGTCATCTACACCATGAAAATGCAAAATCTGGTCCAGCTATCCGTAGTTCATTCATTTTAAGTACATCAGTAAGTCAGTGGCCTTCATATTTCCACTGCGACTGCAGTATAGCTGGAATACTCTGGCAATCTGGATGGTCTACGGTGATCTGGAGTGCTGGATGTCGTTCGTAAGAGTACAAATCGTGTGCAGCAAGTAGCAGGAGTCACCGCCTACACGACCTTCAACTCACTTTTATTTAACGAGAATTAACTCACAAAGTGCAATTTCATATCATTCTACTTTTCTATCTAATAGTTTTATACAAATCTAAGTTTCCAAAACCCATCTGCGAAACTTATTTGTAACTATTCTTTTTCTTTTCATTCTGACTTGTCTTAATTGCCCAAAGTGCTGCTGGTTCCCAGTTTCCTTTACACAGCACAACTATAACACAGATTTATGCATTCTTCGGTTTCCTGGCACAAAATCGCGTCTATTTTGATTAACGCATTCACATTCAATCTATCACGTGTGCGAACATTGGAACGAAATTCAAACAACTCTGTGCGTATCAAAGCGGATGGAAAATGACCACAAGCGTAAATTAACCGATAACTGATATGACCTTATTTAGAAATTACTTTTCACGCAATGTGAAGTATATGAAAGAGAGTCCGCCGTAGTAGTTAATGATTTTGTTAAGCCATAACAGACACTGTCTACGTCAGTTCAGCTGAAGAAGCAACTGACGTATATAGGAAGTAGACTTATTAGGAACTCGATCACATACTTAGATGTTCGAAAGTTTACCATTCAAATAAATTACACGTCACTTAAACTTGCCCAGTTAAGAACGACTGCCAAATTTTCTGTTACAAACAAGAGATACGCCAACGTCAATCGAATTGAAATTTTCAAATCATACTGTGTTAACTACAATCGGCAATATCGGTCAATGGTTCTCGTCATCTGAATTTACTTTATACTAGCCTTGTTTTTTATCATACATCGTGATTCGTCTATTATGAAAGCACACCGTAGCACGAACCGAAGTGTCATGAATGTTTTAAACATAGTTTGGGGTTTAATCCTAGATTTAGGTTGTAGGCGATTACAGTAACCCCCGGTTGAACTAAACGAGTACTAAAAACTGTTCGTTTAGCACTACACCGTACTCTCGACAAATACCACATCGTTCGGTCGGACTAGTGGAATAATCGGTCAACTTCGTCGGGGAATATAGATGGTTCGATCAGAAGGCGTTGATTTGTGGGCAATTTAACAGCAGTAAACCACTTTTTAACGATATGGATTTCCCCCCACAAGATGAATACCACAGGTAAAATATTTAGATAGAAATTATCAAAATACAGCTTGACGCAGTCGAACTTTGTTTCGTACGTTTCGTGCTAATGGGGCCAACATGGTTATGATTAAGTATTCTGATACAACATCGGCAGATAATTGACCTAAGCCAGCTCAAAATAACTTGCCTCGTTGGGCTGTCTCTGGAAGCCTCCCACTAACCTCAATAATTCAATTTGATTACATGCAAATGTTTATCGTGCAGCTGAAGACAGTTTATGCTCACCACCGTGGTCAGCGACATTCCAGTTACTTCGCAAGTGCAGATGGGTTTTAATCGACAAGACGGACTTAAATAACTGAGTACCGTCTTTGTCTTGGAGATTCAGGTCTCTGTTTAAATTAGTAGTGAACTTTTCTAGGAGTCCACAAGAAGACCGCAGTCCATAAGTAATTTGCAATTAAAGGTTGCAAAGTAAAATGAATTGGAAGCAGAATTCAATCCACTTTTTATTCAAAGGCATTACATCGACGAAAACCTTCTAGGAATGAAATAGCACTACCAGTATGTTGTGGGCGGATACACTCTGCTTCAATACGAAAAAGCCGGTGAACGAATAATTACTTGACAGATGTTTATGAGCCCACTACTAACAAAATTAGGGGTACCTGTTGGACATGAAACCATTAATTTAGATAGTAAACGTTGTTTGTAACGAAATAAGTTTGTCAGTCACTAAGTTTAGCATCTGCCTCTCTGCGATCCGTATGTTGCAGACATGTTTTGGTTGGATCATTTCACTGAACCTTTGGTAGGTGCATAAACGTGTATGTAAGTCTGACATATTTTAAACCTGGGAGCTACAGTACGTAGTTAATAGTCAAGATAAGTTCACAAATCGCAGTAGCCAAAGGTCAACTGATAAAAAGTTTGCCAAAACGGTCAAGATAGAAAGTTTTCACATCGCACTGTCCATTTGTATTCAGGTACCCATTAATGAGCCAGTCAATACAACCACGGAGAAATCACAAATCATTTAGTGGTCGTTATTCGGATGAGTATATATCCATCGGAATTAAAATAAATGAACTCATCAATGCTTGCGCGCTAGTTTGGGGTAAACTGTCACAAACAGCTAACGCAGAAGGCTTACACCTCTAGCTGTGATAAGCGATAAGAAAACATCTAGTGATGAAAACAGCTATAAACGCTGCCTAAGATGTAAACGAAGGTTTTTTATAATCAAAATGACAGAGACAAATACTGGTCGATAAACTATGTTGGCTATTTAGGTGGCAGCAAGAAAACTGTGGCTGCTCAGTTACTGGTCAAACTGAGAAAGAATACGTAACCTGACGTTTAGCTAACAAAGAGAACAGTCATTAAGTCGTACTTTATTGGAGATCCACAAAGATTCATTATCAGGACACTTAGATGCAATCTGTCCGTACGCTATTGACCAAACTGAACGAAATTGGAAAAGCACACTCACCCTTCCTCATTGTTCTGTCTCCTGCGCGTAGTATGAACTCTACCTTGACTTGATCTCTTGGAATCACCGGATCCTTGGCCGGCAGGTTTTGCAGGAGGTCTTCCAAGCAAGTACCGGTTCCTCGCATTTCATCTCCCAAGTCTTCCGATCGTCTTGCAAAATCGAACATTTCCGCCGTTTTATTTGATTTTTGTGGACTGTTTGGCAAGCTACGACTGGGCGATGGAGTTCGCACCGATTTCGCTGTCGACTGGTCACACACGTGATATGTCAGACTGATGGCAATCAGAAATGGACTCTCGTAGCCTAAACCGGGTCAACCGAAAGTCATGATTATGACAAAAGTGCATACAAGTGATATTTCTCAAGTGATATAAACTAAAACCAAAAATATGTTATAAAGATGAAACATCAGAAAATATAGTACGATATAAAAATTACAACGGTCCCTACCACTACTTCATATAAGAATCACACCTCATCTGCGAACGCTTTTGTCAAAAACAGTCTGGAAATCAGTAACAACACAAGCAAACAAATGGTCGCATCTAGACCCCAAAAGTAAGGTGATCTCAATTCGTGTTACACCACCTGTAACGCCACCCGTCTTTTCGTGCCACTGTGAGGTTTCTGAAACCAAGTCAGAAGTTGAATCAATTCAGGTTATTTTTGAATAATACTTACACCCAGGCTGGACGTATACGGACGATTTGCATGCATTGGTCACTTTATCATGCTTAAACATAACTTCTACCTAGTGTTTCCGCGATTGAACCGTGATAAACAGCGCTGATGTTCACATGTTAATGTCACACCAGAGGGGAGCTTCAAACGATAGTTGGTACAACTGAGAAACCGCTTGTTATACGTAATCCATACTGTGAACAAACCTTACTGATTAGTTGTCAACTATTTCAATGTTGTCACAAATGCGCCATCATACCATAGCAGAGTCAGAATTGTCAATATTTTTCCAATGAGAAACACTGCTAAACAACTGGCATTTGACGACGGTGTAACACACATCTAGCAAATTATGAATGAAATATCATGTTGCACAAGCGTTAATGTGATATACCAAACTGCGTTAGTGAAGTTATTAACAAAACTGTTAAGTTCTTTAAAAGAGATACCTTGCTATTATGGTTTATGCGGGAACACTTGAACTCAAGCAGAAAACCTGAGGCCTCGATTCGAGTGGTGATAATAAATCAGATTTACTGATGAGTAGTAGGAGATTTTGATTTTCATGTAGATTGGACATCAGACAGTAACCGTGTCTCCTATCGAGGCGATCGAGCAACCTGATCATTACTCACAAGCGAAAGTGATTGAGTGTTCACATATGATAATTCAGTCGTGCCTAATGTGAGGTCAATGACGCAGTGGCAAACACGGTTGCCTCATGAACAGCGTGTCCGTGATTCAAGTCCCGACAGTGACGATGACATGCACTACTGACGAGCTCTGATGAGAGCGAAACTCAAGTCTAGTGCTTCTTTTCGAAAGGGGCCGACTGGAAAGTCTATGGGAATGTGACAGCTGCGATTAATTGTGGGTGATGTTCAGTCTACATGAAAATCAGATTTACTCTACAGGTTTCTTAGTTATTCCTCCTCTTTCAGTCACTAAAGTGCCTTCGTTCAACATAACTGTGCTTGGACTGAAAATCGTGTACAACTATGCATTGTTCCAGTCTGTTGTGCTCCCAGATAACAAATCAAACTGATCGAAGCGACGAAAATTGAAGCAATTAAGATTAAGGAATACAAAACCTACAGAGACAATGATTGGTGAAAAACGTAAACGACGAACAATTCAGCGTATTTCTTATCCTACTTTTAATTGACAGGTGCGCACGGAGAAGAAACATTTCGTACATAATACGTGTTAGAAGTTGCGCATCAGAAAACCACAGTGTCTAGTCAATATCGACATACAAATAATAATCTATTTAAATAGAGAGAGGATATATAAAAATGTATTTATTGCTGTCTCTTTACTGAAGATAGTCGTGAGTATATGGATAATGAAAGAATGAGCCTTAATCTCGTGTACTGAACAATTCATTATAAGAGGTATGACTCCGTATAAAGGTGGATATCCACGAAAGCAATGATGTCACGTTGACTATTTTATATGCAATGTACTCAGGTCAATAGAACTCGTCTACGTACTGCCGATTGAATAAAACTGGTAAATTGTTGCAACTACCGCTGCTTGTTAATTTCCTTGTAAGAATCTGGGTCGTTCACATTGTTTAGTTTCCACAGACATACTTTCGTGTTTGAGTCTCAGCAGGACAATTAAGTGTGATTGAGTGGAAAAGTTTTCGTTAGTAAAGTTGGTTACGATGAAAAGAATTAGTCAAAGTTTTAGTGGTTGGTCAAAACCGTGGCGAGTGTGTTGTAAGTTTCCACTACAGAAGAGAAAATATTGAACTGCTAAAAAACGGAAAGTTAATGAACAGATGAGTTGAGAGTAATCAGGATACCGTAATGACTGAGCCCAAAAAGTAAACAAAGTGACGGGGGATAGATAATGAGTTAAGTTGCAGTCACCTACAGCGGTCACTTTTAGTAAGCTCGACAGTGAATAGCACAACTACTACACCATTTCATTGAAGACACTGCAGTGATCCAAATGGCCCTTGTCTATGTTACATGGATATTTTGTGTGGCTGGGCTTCAACGACCAGGTTTTGTGAGTTTTGACTAATAACATTGCGCATACCTGCACATATTACAGCTGGACATTCAAAGCATTTACAAACACTCTCCTTTACTAACCAATCAGTGGAATTTCTTTTTGTTCGTTTCCGGAAACATTGTGTCGAACGAACAGTTGTGTGCGCAACTTCGGCTGAAGAAGAAAAAAGAAAATCATGTGAACATCGATCAGACTTTCATCAAACGGAACCTGTTACATTTTTAATGTACCTTACTTGTGACCAACTAGGATCCTAGAGGCACTCACACATTCAGTAGTTCATTACTGCTTTGTATTCTGATACCCAACATAATGACTGCACAACTTCTTATCGCAATTTAGTCTTTTCTGACCACATTTCGGTATTCCTAGTTTTGGGCAGCCTGTGGCGAAGGGTTTTAGCCTACTCGCCTATTTTTAACCAGTGCATTTAGTGAACCGTTATTTGATAAATGGTCATCCTACCATAAGTCATTCGTCATCGCAGATAACACAGCCTGGCTACTTGGATTTTTAAAATGATGCATACTATCCAAACACCTTCCCAGACAAAAAAGAGCAAAATACTTGAAAAGCACAGTAGGATATTGATATACCTGGCATTTTGCTACACGGGGCATCGGATAGTCGGGTTTATCGTATGAGCTGTAGAGAGTCAGCTAATGACGCAAAAAGAACGCAGCACATACGAGTTCTCACTCCAACAAGGCCACTCGGACAGCCAATGCAGATTAAAAATAAACATAAATCGCCATAAATTATATCCACGGGTCAAAATAACACAGCCACAAAATTATTGCCCAACTTACGACATCTTTGTATCTCGCGAAGTCCTTACGGAGCACATATGACGGTAATGTAATTTACGAACCGTTGTGTAAACTAAATCGGTAATTGTACCTTCTAAGTCTAACAGTTTCATAGGGAAGAAATTAAACAGTCGCTTTCTTGTTTGCCATGTTTGGAATAGTTCCAAACTTGTCTCACACTTGTATATAAAACATAACGATCGATAATACGAAGTTATACATTAAGACAGCAGGAGGTAACTGATAGAACTAACTGTTCAAAGTGATGCGAACCGTGTAAAACGTTACGATCTGCTATCCGGTGGATGCAAATTGTGTTCAGGGTTTCTGTTGGGGTTAATTTCTTCTTCTACTCAATGAATGGTGGTTGATTATCGACCAACAATTAAGGATTCATTTGTCACTTTTCTTACGGCCAGATTCCACTTACTGATTAACACTCCCGGCTGATCGATTGATTTCAACAACGCCACATGGGCTTATGGGAATAGAGAACGGAATGACTATGGTTTACTCAGATACAGGTGAGAGTTGGGTGGAGATTTCTACGTGAGTAAATTGGTTCAAAAGATGATGAATGAGTAGCAGTATATTCCACACCAAAGGGAACCAGAGAATTGCTGCTCCGGTCATTTAAAGAGACCACAAATGCTTTACACTTGAAGAAGGAAGACGCTAAAGCAATAATTTATTGATGATGGTATACAGCAGCCAACTGAAAAGCTTTATTTCAAATGTTAACCAGTTAGTTGACAGCCTATTACTTTTGATGGGATAAAACTAAGAAAACCTGAAATTTGGCTGGATTCGCACAAGTAACAAAATAAATCTGTCTACTTCATAATACCTGGTTTTATGGTCTATGTAAATGTTAAAAATGATTTCCCCTGTTTACAAGCTGATAGAACTATTGCAATATCTAACAACCAACCAATCGAGTCTTACGATATACATCAAAATCCTATTTTGTAGTAACACTGTGCGTTATCTATCACGTAAGGCAAGGTTTTTCCAGTGGTGTCTCTGTTTAGTTACATGCTAGTCAACAAATATCAATCGTCAAATTATGACTATTTTTTAATTTTCCCTGCTCGAGTGTTCTACGAAGCAAAGTTGGGGGAATCGATGGAACTGAACGATTGTCACTATACTAATGAACGTTAAATGGCAGGATGCTGTTGTATGTATGCAATAGGTTTTATGGTATAAGGAAATCTTTCAGAAAATATCATTTTACGGAAAAAGAAACTATGCAAAACATCATCTTGGGACTTAGACTGAGTTAGTGGCTGATAAGCCTGTTTCGCGATGCCACATTATCAGACTAATTAAGATACAAACATACTTAAACCAGGTGATAGTTGAGATTTAAAAAACTCCCTGATCTGGAAGCTGGGTTCAGAATCGTACTGTCTGCTATCGAAAGCTTGATAAAAACGTTATTACCTAACACAATGATTTATAATACATGTCCTTGGAAGTTTGTCAACCCAAAGTTATTTTCGTTCATTGTTAGCAATGTAAGGTTTTTAATCTGTTGAACTTCTGTTGGCATTTTTGAGTTTCTTGACACGCGACCATGTGTCGTGTGCAATGATACAACCACTCCGAACTTCCTCGGTCCGCAAAACATTGAGTTTTCCCAGAGTTTGGATGTGCACACCGATGTAGTCTTGTCTAAAGATACACCGCTTTATTTAACTTAGTAACTTGGATCATTATGTTATCAAGTTCACTCTCATGTTATACAGTAAGATGCAACGGTAACTCTTAATTCGTTGTGCAGATCCCGCTGATGGGTTCAGATAAACTGCCTTTGAGAACTAAAATGAGTTAATGGCAGTGTAGTCCTCACGCTCAGTTGAACCACTTCCTCAATTGTTTTCTTCGTTTTAACTGACCTTGGAAGACAATCATCTTCGGTGGTAACAATTTTAACCCCTTCTCCTATTTCAGAAGGCTTAGAAGGAAAATGGAGGTAACACCCAAAATGAAAGACCATTAATTATTGAGGAGCATTATTATAATCAAGTCGTTCAATTCCAACGTATCTCCACATATTAGTCGAGTAAGAAACAGTCTCAAGGTCTGGTAATTCTTGGAGAGAGGGTGAACTGAAGTGCTCAGTCTTGATAACGGGTAATACATTCTTTTTCTCCGCTGATTCATCCACTCTTATTGAGAAATCGGCTGTTTTTGATGAACTTATTCCGCGGTAACAACCAAACATTACGGCTCATTAAACTGTAACTGAGTTATTCAGATATATTCACCACGGAAGTGTTGATTGGGGAGAGATGACATATACTACACCAATGCTCGAGAAAAAAAGGGCCAACGTTCACCTATTTTCAATCTGTTCTATAACGTTAATGCGTTAACTACCTAACCCGTGCACGAATGAAATCTCAAGTAAATTTCACAGATTTCATTCATTTTTTCTATCTTCTCTCGTGCCAAGCTCTTGACGTCCACTCTGATCGAGCTCATTTCATTCTGTTACTGTTTGATGGAGAACCATGCCGGTTACTTATGTTGCAGAGATACGTTTGGAAGAATTGACAGAAAGAGGTGTGATATACCGTTCTCAATAAACTAGAAAAACAGACCGCTACCATGTACCTTCTAAGTAACTGTTTCTCCAATGCTAGTAAACTTGCCTAGTTTGGCGGTGAATTTACACATACCCTACCAGCTGTAGTGTTCTCTAGGTTACAATTCACTCCTCATCTTTGATCTCATTTCAATAAGCGCTGAAGCCAATTCGTCGCCAAACAGTTTTAGTCAAATACACAGACCTGCTGTCCTTACCGCAATCGGAAACTACTTTTTAAGCTCAGCGTTTAAAACCTCATTTGAATCAAAGTCATTCTGTCAGTTGATTTAACAAAACAAGTTTTCTTACCTTCCACTGAAAGTGTTGTTCATTGGCTAATTTTCACAGTCCGTTGAGAATGTATAACTTACTTTGCCAAATCGGTAAACATGAACTGCGTTGTACTGGTCTTTTCTTGAATATTTCTTTGAGTTGTTGGCTTCTCATCATTGTTACATTTTGCAACAAAATTCCTATTTGGCACAACTTATTTTCTCTAGCCAGACATCCCAAAAAATATTTCTACGTAATGTGTTAAAAGGTATCTAGTTGCACACCCTATTGTTTTGTTATTCCTCATTAAGCTCTGAATCTACATAACCGAATTACTCAAGAAAAGGGATTTCAAATTTCTTTTCATGTGAAGCCGGTTTCGATCGTGTTTTATTACTGCACGTCGTCTTATAGTAATCATTACTATCACGTGATCCAACGTTGAGCTATTTTTCTTTTATTTGCAAGCAGATGATCACGTAAACTGTTAAAAAGTCCCCACTATAGATGTACAAAAGGTACCCTTGACTTGACTCGATTTGAGATTAGACAAGATAACGACTTGAAAGATGTGGATGAATTGCACACAACTTAGCCAATAGCACAGCGGTAGACCACACTTATGTGGTGATATTGTATGCTATCAGTTTTACAATAATGCCAGAGTTACCAGGAAGTATTAGCTTTCAATATATTCCATAATCCTCGCAACTGGAAACTCATTTAAAATGCATTCGGTAAAAAATTTACTTCAGTATTCTAGTATGCTTGAGACAGTACGGAGATTCCGTTAACTGTTCAGCAGAATAAGTTTTGAAAATGCTACAGTGGCATCACGAATGATGGAAGTATATCACTACATCATGCATTATTTGAAATGGCTATCTGAAATCTCACATATGCAAAAACGAGATCACCGAAGCGAAAGGTGTATGACCTTACCTCTCACTGAACAGGGTCGTCGAGATACTCCTACCGTTTAAAGATGACGACGTAATCAGCCTGAAGTTTACTCACAGGCAAATATGACTGAGAGTTCAGGTACAGTGATCCGGTCTTGTCTGAAGTGATGTCATTGGCACATTGCTAAACACGATCTCTCTGACAGAACACCAGCTGGAGCTCACATGTCAGCAGTCGCAAAAATATACACTGCTGGGGAACACTATCCAAGTTCCCCTCGTCAAACATGGTTGACTGAAAAGTCTGTTCGAATGCAAGATCAGAGATCAAATGGTGTTCAACCTATACCGATCAACTGTTTTTCCGTCCTTACAGGACAATTCTAATGTTTATATCAAACAAACACACCAGGCTGCATGAAACAACGATAATAGGGGTGCGTCCAAGACTGCCATGAGGCGCAAGCCAATAAGGAGTAACCCAAATGATGCATATCAATCATTCTTCAAGATTTGGCCGAGACGAAACACTAACAAAGTCCGTGAGTTGTTTGATACTATTTACTTAATTCAAGCAGTTTGTTCCAAACAAGTCCTAATCATGTTTTGGTTGTCACTGAAGCTGGCACATTGCATCTGTCCTGCTTTTTGTGTACAAAATAAATCCGTGAAAACTTTAAACTCATCACGGTCGTCTATTAACAGCCCAGATGGACACTCATCACGTAACTTCTAGCACACAAAATCACACCATTCCAACTTTATTTCTGGTTCCTTAATTGTAGCTATGTGGCTGATGCTTCACATGAGTTTAATATACTTGTCAACCCGCTGACCTATCAAAACCCTTCATGGAAGCTCTGTTATGACTATCCGGGTGGTACTTAAGTTGATTGTGAGACGCTGGAAATTAAACTGTTGATTATGATTACAAATAGTTAACACAGTATAAAAATGGTTTTTTTTTTCATCAACTACCTATCAGTGAGGCAAATGGCAGTACCCAATAGTCAGTAGTGAACAATGGGAATTGTACTCGTGGACCCTACTGTAACTAACATATTTGGTATGAAGGTATACTCACCATAAGTCTAGTAATGCTTCACCTAACACAAGTTACATGAACCAGCAATCTGTAAGGCACTTAGTTCTCGTGACACCGAATCTGACATCACACCCAGCTACACTTCTCATTTTGGATTGAGCTTATCAGGTGGGAGTTAACGGGCAGATATGAGAAACGAAAGTACGTGTTACGCAGAGAAATTCTTGTTTACCCGATCAGTGATTCCATGTACATCACTTGTAATGAGATAGTAAAGATCAGTGTCACTAACCTCCAGTTGATCTACAGCTACCAGATTTCCACAAGCATGTACTAAAGTGTACAGAATAACGGATGGTGTCAAGTTGGTAAAATTAATTCGCCTACCGTGGCTCGAAATTATGATCGCCGAATCAGCAGTCAAGCAGACAGAGAGTTTGTTTTATGTCACTTGGTGAACTATAGTTTGAATGTATACATTTCAGTCTGTGTCAAATAAATCCAACTAATGACAGACCAGCCAAACATCATTCAATGTGTCGAAACAAAGACGTTAAGCACACATGTATTGAATACCAGGGATGAGCCAATACCGTTTGCCACGAAATGAAACGGTAGCACGTTAACTTTCGGCGCATGCGAGCACTGATTAGTGTAACGTCCATGTTGTGGACAAAATTTTACAAAGTAGTTTACTCTAACCGCAGTGTGTGGATGCACACTAGCTTCCACTCGATTACTGGTTGAGTCCCAACCATGTTAACTGACTTGATTGTTTTGTAATTAGCGCGGCGGCGCCAAACAGATGAGCGAATATGTACGTTGATTCTGGTTGGTCAGATAACGGACTCAATGGGGTGACCTATCGACTGACTGAACCCACAACACTAGACGGTGAGTGAAATGAATAATTATTCTACAATTTTGTAAGTACTCGGAACTCGTAAACACGTATAGGCACATGCAGTATAGACAAACTTATATGGTTCATGAACACTGAGTATACAAGACGCGATATGACGAATTTACTCAGGCTAATTTAACCGAGGTATGGTAAACTCTGGGCGATCGAAAGCTACGACGTGATTGTATGACCTCCTGTATATCCTAACGGAAAAAGTTTCTTCATTGAAGGACGTAGAGACACTTGACGCTCACAAACAATCTGTTACGCGTGGAACTGGAGTCAACAGTAACCTTGGTCAGACAGATTAGCGACCAGCTGCTGCGTTTAGTTTGTTCGTAAAAGAATGGTAATCAAAATCACTTATTTGGAAGTATATCAGGTTTGTGCAACCGGGCCACTAATGAAATTCGTGAAAATCAACGGCTAATTGGTCAGTCAAAACACAATACGACTGCCGCCCGATAGCAACTGTCAATGTAAATACCGTTGTTTTTCTCCAAACAGAATATTTTTCACCAATAAACTGACACTGTTTGGCTCCACGAAAACCTTCGTCAGTTTAGCTGTTTTGATACAGTAGCCAAATACGCGACATAAACTTAACTGACCTTCTGCAAGTGGACTCAGTCGTTCCAAGGTTAATGAATGATATAGTATAAACGTATTTGTCTCGAGTGACCAGACAAGTAGACTCCGTCGAAACGCTCAGTTGGATATCCGCGACGAACACGAATACTGTACAATCAGGCAAGCCATGCTTAACCGGTGACCAGACAGGCAAGCCAGTTAACATAAAGATGCAACCGTTAATCAGTCACAGGTTGTGAATTCACATGAAAAAAACAAGAAAACAAGCAGTGTGTTTACGCAGAACACTTGCAAACCACATAGGAATAGGTGCTATCCTGTGTACAACTCTACCGGTCGGTGCGTTCATTTGGAAACTGGTCGTATTTAATACCTTACAATTATTAGTGAGTAAATGGCGCATATTACAGCCAAAACCTGAACATCACTCACTGCAAACACAGCTACCATATCTCACCAAAGTTTCCAGCTACTGTGTCCTGAGTAGAGGCACTTAAACTGAGTTGTGCTTTTACTACAGCTCAAACTTCTTCATGAGGTCTAATAACATACCGTGATAATACAATCCGGCCTTGTAACGTTGATGAACAAATGCGATTTCATTGCTAGAGCAGCCGAATATCTGCAACACTGCTCGGCGAACCTGGAATTTTTGTTATTTGTGCACAAATACAGATTTCGGGTGCAAGGTTCGATTGTCAGAAAATTGGGTCAGCTATATTTCGACGTGGCATATTTATCAAATATTCATGAAAAAGAGAAGATGGTTAGTAATGGATAGGATGGTTTTACTTTTTTGTGCTTTCAAACCGTTGGTCCGAATTATGTGTTGTTAGGAAGAATACTGCATAGTCCAAATCCCGCACATTAAAAGTACGAGATTACTCGTTTGTACACAGCAACTGGAATTGTTACACCGTTTCAACTATTAGAAGCCTTAGCTTGTAGTAGTTGTGGATCTACCATGGAATGTTTACCCTTCGTCTACCAATTGCACCGTCGTTATGAGACATGAGACGAGCCAGGTCAGACAACACCTCGGCACAGTCGTTCAAGGTTTCAGTGTACTGAATTCAGGAATAGGATAACATAGGACAGTGTGAAAAAACCCGGTTAAGTGAGCGCAACTAGGAGAAGTGGTTCAATTGTGAAACCTGACGGAAAATCCCATACATAGCACGGCTGAATATTATTACAATACTATCAAGATGGTCAGACAAAAGCAGGTCAGTTACTTGGTTTATTCACCAAAATTGTCTCCGGAAAGCAGCGAACTAAAAAGGAGGCCGCTTTCACCATCTCAGTATAATCTTCAGTATGGAAGGCCAAGAGCCAAAAGTCATCAAATATTTAATCTTCAGTCTGTTTGACATGAATGATCATAATATTGTGTTTGTTACACTTATTAATCCTATAGGTCATTGTACTTGGCCAAGAGTTATATACCGAGTCACACTTCTAATTCAATTTAATTGTCTCCAAACTGTACTGCATGCATTCATACAAAAGTGATAAGTTGATGTCACTGAAGAAGAAGATTTTCTAAGCTTAATTTGGATTTCTATGTACCAAACTAACAAATTATCCATAACCGTTCTCAACGTAATAATGAGTTGCGACATCCACTGTCTCTGGATCTCCAAACCCGAAACATTTCCACAACCAGAAGGACAACCCGTCCAATCCTTGACCGAGATCCAAGTTCCGGGCATTGTTGTCTCCAACTCACAGTCATCACGGTGACAAATAAACCTCTTCAAAACGAATCATTCGACCGGATGGACAACAAGGACGCTTTCAATCGATGACCTTTTTGAATGTGCGCCTGAGAATCAGATCACATTCACTTGTTGTGTGAACAAGCGTTATCCATTCTGGCCACATAGCTGAAAACTCCTACTGATCTACAATCAGTGAGTATTGGGATTCTAAACTTCCGATTGGTTGGTAGTATTAGGCGTGTAAGCACCATCACGTCAATAAGAGTTGCCGATCAATATCCAACATCGACTGTTCCATTTTTTATTACGCATAGCGTGCATTAATATATATCGGGGTAGTAAGCCAAGGCTGCTTGTTTTACAACTAGTTGAGTCTGTAAGTCAGGTATTTCATTACTTCGTCTTTTTCATAAAAGGGTTAATGAAAATTCTGGTTTTCGCCGGGGCGTAGACAATCTATTAAAATGGTACACTCCATATTACATAGTCCGCACTCATATAGTCGAGTACGGTCATCTCGTTTTCTAACACTGTTGTCTTTATTGTCATATAGACAATGATCATCTTGAAAAAAAGTGTCAGGTTAGATATTGTATGATTAACTTTTGAAATTACGAACAATTTGAAAAAAAACAGCTGCAAGAAAAGTTTACGGCTACGTCAATCTTTTATTGTAACGTCAGGCTAGAGCTTTGATACAGCGTGACCTGGTCAGGTAGATGGCATGTATTTCGTGAATCTGTTTTCTATCAGCACCCGGACCGCGTCACTCTTATGGTGACGGATCATCACATAAAATATGCCATGTCCATGTCACTTCATGAGAAATATAAGGAGAGTTAGCATCCAAAAATGTTCGGCCAAATATACACTAATAACCGAAAGATTGGAGCTCTGGATGTGTAACTGGTACTCAATTGAACAACTGAATTTGGTAGATCAAATCGGTACTAAAAACATAATGATAACACAATACTTTCGATGGACTAAGGATAGTATCGTTCATTCGGGATCGAAGCTTACGCTTATTTGACTTGTCAGTGACATTTTGATGGTTTCACCGTTGATACCTAAGTACCTTAGATGGGTGATATTCAATAATAGATAACCAGTACGGTTGTGGTAAGGTTACACAATCACACCATACTACTCGTGAATAGTTAAGCCAGGGCACGTATTGAGGCATCGAAATAACCGGTAAAAATACTAAAACACATTTAAGTGCAACCCTGTAAGAAATGACGCTTTTCATGCACGACTTTGTTGTTGGTAACCGTGGAGCCTCATTGTCAACGTTATACATAGATAAATTATTATAATCGTTGTGTACTGGATTTTTTTGCCATATGTGCCGATTTTCTGGACAGGTAAATCCAGTATAATCCGTGATCTGGGCTCAAAACACGATGTAGAAACAACTATGCCACCATTCGACGTAGTATGGATACACGTCCCTGAATAGTAGGTTCGACATTTCAACGAGTTGTGTGAATGAATTGACTAGAGCAACTAGTAATTAGTGGGCGGACTAGTATGTACAGGCGTCAAAACATTTTCTGTTGCTATTCGTTTTATAAAATTTGCAGATGAGAACGTACATAAGATAATATAGTCGTATAACGCAGAAAGATTGTGACTACTTTTCTGAGTCCTTCTGCAGTTTTTTTCGCAGTCCAGATAGGAATTACACAAAAAAATATGTGGAAGATATTAGCTCGCCGTATACAAGCTGATAACAAGAGGTGCTGCACGATAGTCGAACTGTGAAGCCAATATTCAGAAGTTTAAGTTTCAGCATTCGATTTTCTCTCGCCAGCAGTATGCTCGATCTATGCACCGAAGCGTTGAAGTAAAATTACTGAAGTAGGGCATATGGACCTTCGAAAAAGTACAGAGCGTGAAGAAGCCATAGTGCTTTGTAACAGGTCAGTTTCGCAGTCCTGTGTGTTAATCTTTTCTATTCAGACTTATTAAACAAGATTTGTTTACTTGTTAGTAAGACTGACTGCTCTGCTTGAAGTTATGGTAGATTCTGCTAAGTATACGATAGCCGTTTGATTTTGTAGTAGAATACAGTTTCGTAGTTCTGAAACGACTGTTTGAGGAAAACTTAAATAGATGTAAGAGTCTTAGTTGCAGTTGTGTTATGCACTGTTACTGAAATCTAACAACCACGAAACGGGAATCTAATGTTTTATTTCACAAAAGGCTGACCACAATCATCATGCAACTGTGTTCACAACAAGCAAGAGCGACAGGTAATCAATATTCGTTGACTGAACCCTAGCAATTAATTGCTAATGAAACAGTGGTCCATACTGAAAAAGTGACAATCATATGCCAAGGTTCATAGAATAGTCGTGCACAAATGAGTTTATACACAGTCTGTTTGTTTTGTCTGATTTGAAGTGCATTGCAACACACAGATATCGAGCAGTGATATCGTTGGATGTTTGGACAAAGCTGACAACCGTATCGTAACCACTCTGGTCTAGCTTGTGTAGCAAAAGAAAATGTCTGCTTTGTGAGACGGAGACGTACAGACAACCACACGTAAAGTCGGTTCGGTCTGATCAGACGACCGCGCCTGAAAAATCGGGTGCATACGTCGTTCTAAACACGCGTCAAAAGCGCCAACTTGACAGAGTCGAACATCAGTAGTCAAGATGGTTGAACGAATTTTCGAATGTAAGATTGCAAGGCTAACAGTTTTGCTCACTGGGTAACCTTCACATGTGACTCCTGTTTGTGCAAACCACATTAGTTACAGTCAGTTCAACGATCACGTGAGCTAATCTCGTCAAGAGCCTTTGACCACCATAGAACAGCTGCGCGTGACAGAGTTAAAAGGAGATATTTTGAGAGAAATGTCACGATTCATTATAACATAACCACTTAATCAAGAGCAGTGTTCAAAACCTGACAACACCTGGATCGCAAACTTCCCTATGGAACGCGGTGGGGAGGGACTGACAAATCTCCATTCAAAACTTTGCGCAACAGCTTCCTGCAGATGTGAGACTAGTCCTCCGTCACCATGGGTTCCAGCTTACAAATGTCAACGCATGACGGCGATCATAGTCACCATTGCTGTGTAGCTTATTGTAAATGATTAACCGAAGTCTTAAGAAGCGACTGACGTATGTGAAGATTTCTTTCTTACGTTCACGGTGGTGTGAACCGCAAAAATTCAGTCTAGTGTGCGTAACGTGACTCGCGGAACGTTAGAATTATGCACCATAGCTTCAGCCTGAAGGTCAAGATGCTGTTAAGTATACACTTTAGTAGGGGCCTATTTTTCTTCTGTGCGAACATTCTGACCGTTTTATGTGATTCTTGACAGGATCAAACATTGATGATATCTAGTTCTGACATAAAATAATACACACGCTGTAAGGACTTTTCGATCGCAGGCGGATGACTAATTTTCCTAGTCGATGAATTGTGAAAGGCTATTCGCGCAAGTAGTTCATTTGTTTTCCTAGTTAACACCTTCATACTTTTAACCACGGAGTCGATTGAAGAAAATCATCTATGCACAAGATTCAAAAGATTTACACATGTCGCGTTTCAATGCATAAAATGTTGTCCTCGCGTTGGGAAACGGTTTAAGTAGTGTTCAAAGTTTGTTCATCAAAATCGTAATCTTCCGCTTTTATGTATTAAAGTGATTCGTGATACTTCGGTTTAATTTATTTTACTTCACTTCTCATTGCGTCACAGTTTACATCACAATACCCATCCAGCTGTAGGTTTTCCATTGGCAACATGCAGCGAAGATATCAAGTGAGGCACGTACATCCCAACCTACTGTCAATTTAGTCGGCCGTTATAAAACGGCAGTAGAGTGTACAAGCATTGGCTTCCGTGGTGAATGTATTTTATCGGGCCGGTCTTAGACATTGTAGTGAATTATTGATCATTATGAGGTACACAAGATATGATACCGTTTTCCCAATAATGTCCAGTTTCTTACGGACAGCTCAGGAGAATAGTTCAAACTGTTTATGCAGACACAATACCAATTCCCCAGTTCCTAGGTGATTTTTCACTTTCGTGTCGCACCAAGTTAAACAACTTTATTGGATAGTTTCAGTAAACTATACTTTATAGTTTACGAGGTTTTGACTTCAGGACGGAAAGTTGACATTTTTGTCGGTGACGAACTAAAGCGTGTGCACAACCTATTCATTAGGCAGTTCGCGTATGCCTGAGTTGAAGTTCTCTTTCTTGTTTGTAAGTTTCAAGTAACTTCAGCTGACTTTCTCAGGTAACACAGTATGGTTCCCAGCGGATTTGGCTGACACCGCAGACCAATACGTAGGGTCACCAAAACGGAAGGACTTGGTGTCTGGCATTCCACCAGTTCGTGGCTATTAGTCAAATGAAGGTATCAGTTGCGTGATTTTCCACGAGTCCAGCAAATGTTTGTAGCTTGTGATCTTGGTTGAGCAAGAAAACATGGCTGTTGAGAAATGGAACCAAGTCTAAACTAAATCATAGTGCAGATTTCCAGATACTCACAGAAGTCCTGCATAAAATTCACTTAAAAGCTCTCTAGAAGTTCGCCTACTGAAAATCAGAAGTCACAAACATGGAATTCATCATACAACTACTGGCCCAATACTTCACCCACATCTATTCCATAGATGTAAAATTCCGCGTGCCATAAAACTGTACAATGTTTCGTTGACCTACTCAATTGTAGCAACCTAACGTGCGAACTAGTCTCTTGAATCAGTGCGGAGTTTATAGGATGTTTAATCACTGCACACGAAACGTTTTTTCTGTATTGACGAGGATTACTCATTCACTTACATCCCAATTTATGATAAATCTGACTAGTTAGGTAGATTTATCTTAAGCCAGAACAGCACCACTGTTTTGTCAGGCTAAACTATGAAATATTTTATTGACGTATGTATATAAAAAATCAAAGTTTAAACTGAAGAGATTAGTGAACCAACTCGTATCAACGCTGACGAAAAGTATTTAGAAAAAGCTTAAATATAACTCTTGAATAATGTTGACTTTACAAGGTTTATGTTGAGGAGTAAGTTTTCAAGAATCAGCCTCAGTCTCCATCGTCTTGACAATTATTCTAGTCCTAGTCTATGAGAAGTAGTAGAACAGAAAAATATTCTTTCACTTTGAACTCTTTTACCCATTACAGCAAACAGTTTATTACGAATCGAACCAGGCGTGGCACCTATTCGTTTATTTTGCACCAGTCACGAATAGACCTTGTATAATCTTTGCTCTTTCAGAAGATTTGTTTTATAAAGAAGCGGATATCATAGAAAAACAGATGTCAGACTGGTATACGAAAAAACTTGGGCCATATCCAAGGGATGATAAAGGACCGGACTTCAGTTCATCTGGTAGGGAGAAGAACAGTTAAGTTTTTGTCAAGTAAATTTACTCAACTGTCTAAGAATTTCAGCAACAAGGCAAATGTATCTACGAAGCACACCTGTTTGGTTGCAGAGCTACTGTACGTACAATCTACCGCGAAATAGACGGTCGCACCTATTGTACCAGTTACGTTTTCCATGTGTTTTGCATGCTGTCTATCAAATCAGTTAAAATTACAGTAGTAACCAAACTGATAGACCCGATCGGCTTGTAGCGCACCAAATGACTGAGCATTTATCAAACCAGTCGGTTTAAACGATGCTCCCTGATAGCCAGAACTACGGCTGTGTCGGCCGTTGAACGTGTGCTAACCACAGGGTATTTGGACGATGCTGTCAATTCATTCCAACCACATTACTCAAAAGACGCTCAGTGAGGGATCAGTATGAAAATACCACAGTCTGTGTTAAACGCGTAGCCGTTGTTGATCAAACAGATCAACTTGTACCATTGGTCATAACAGTTTCAACTTATTTTCAATAGATCGGTCTCTTTCTTTTGGCTTCGCTGATTCACATGAACCATATGTATTTTTTACGAAGCTGATCACTACACAGTGGTTAAATATGTGTGTGTTGGACAAGTAACCTGCCGACATAAACCGTCGTTACTGAGCCGTGTGTTTTCGACCATTTAAGTGAACAACGATCATAGTACATGACGCCCAACTATTGTCCGTATCTTGTATCCATATGTCCATGTATTACTATCGATTAGCGCAATTCGGGGAAGTTATGCTGAATGAACCAAGAAAACCTTCAAACTTGAAGTGTACGTACTATTGGGAACTATTATGAAAGAGTTCCGTCTAAGGTTTAGTCTTCAATTCGAGCTAAACACAACATGCAGATAAATATCTATCGAACGTACCTCATAAGCTAACCTGCACGAAGGCTACATAATCAGATATATATTAACCTGGAACTATTTCTTTAACCCAAAAATATGACGACAAAGCGTGGACTCCTGTAGAATACCAAGATGGATCATGGTACTCATGGAAATTACACAACCAATGAACACCGCCGTCAGGTGTTTCAATTATTCATATGTCATTGTGTCTCAGCATGTATGCTCTTCTTACTGTGTTGCTTATAACCACTTATACCCACTAATTCCACACACAATAGTACAAATCCGTACAAATTCATATTTTGTATGGCCCACTACATGAGTGTATTCAAGCGACCAACTAGTAAATGCTGATCACAGCGAATATTTTTGTTTTTCCTCTTGCTGGATAGGTGCGAACGGAAACCAGTAACAAGTGATAGTCGGAAACTAAACATGGTGATAGATGGCTTTAAAATAATTACCATAAAAGTCGAACATGAAGAATCCGTAACAATAAAAAGATTTGCAGTTGTGAAATTGATCATGTTTTACTCTTCGCACATGGTCCTTCCATAAAAATAAATGCATCCATTAAACAAGAAATGCACGGACGACATAAAACATATAACAAACTGAGCACGAATTATCATTCTCAGTGTGTCAACATTGTTATCGCTGCTTCCGGATATTTAAAAAGCAGGTACTCAATAAGACTTTATACTTACATTGATATTCATTGACTCCACTGCTTTTTCTTGTAGTTCGCTAACCGTCGTGGTAAGGAAGACTTTGTGATATTTGTATACCACCTGAAAAGTGAAGACAACAGATACTGACACGATTAGCAAACACACCGTCAATTCCTGGGTTCTTCAAAATGACGACATACGCAAATGTATACGTTATAACTCAACTGATCCACTAAGAGATGTGTGGTAAGGGCAATCAACCATAAGAGACATTAGTTGCTTTGTGCATGGCACGTCAATGAACCAGAATGTTAGTTCATGGTTGTGAACATCCATTCATGTCCTCCACATTTCCAAGTATTCTCGATTTTCATGACTCGACAAGCACAAAAACCTGTTTACTGAAAACAATTGTAAATGAGAGGACTGGAAAGCTCGGTTAAATATCGCCGTTAACAGCTGTGATGAAGAACTGGTACTGAAGGTGGTCCAGAACGTGCTCGGCTTCAAATTTACAAAGTTATTGTCAATTGTATATTGCGCTTGTCATTTTTCCAGATACCACTGCATATAAAAGATATGCTAAGTTTCGGACTTTAATAAAACAGCCTCTATCTTCCACCTGTAAGCAATAAGAATCCTTTTGGCCAAAAGTAGAAACAATGGAGGTTAATGTAGAAGAAACCGTTTGGCTTGGGTCTGATGAATCAGCTTAAATGAAATTTCACTTAAGAGATCTTCAGAGTATAGGAACCGAGGAGTGTTCTTTTTGAGTTAGACAGTTTCGATTATTCTGTTTTCCAAACAGAGTTGGTCTTTCGCCAAATTAATTTAAGCGAACTTTAGCTGGCATTCAATGATACTTGCAGAACTATCTGTTCGATGGGTTCTTTTTATGCAAACTGTTGGATTCGATCGTCTCACTGAATGAACTAGTCAAACGAGTAACATTGTCGTATGTACTTTAATGAAATCAAACTGATGAGGCAGATCGTGAAATGTGTGACCCCTAACAATGTCAATGGCTCATCTAGACTCAGAATTCACATGAACAGTCGGTTGGTGATCGGTGAGGTCAGATCTGACAGGGTTGTTAAACATAATAACTGTTACCTTATTTCCTGCAGAAGATTGGAACCCAACAGTTACGAATGATGATTTGTTCAATTGGTAAAAAGTATACTGATAAACAATAAAGACCTGGAAATAAAAACGACTTACAGGACAGATAAAGCAACCATTAACTCTATTGCGACCCTTCAGTATACAACTTAAGAACAACCTACAAAAAGTGTTCACACTAATGTATCTCCTGACCCTTGTATCTTTTACTACAAGTCCAGATCGTGAAGCGACTTGCCATACCAGCAAAGTGGGTAGGTGTCGCCTGCCTGGATGGGGTCCTCGTGATAAATCAAACTGCTGGTTAGAGACGCTATCCGAGATGGCGATGTGTCGCAGTCTATGACGTACCTGTATCTATAACATTTCCGCTTCTTCCTCTTAGTCCTCTCTCATTAATGTTCAACCATCTTAATAACGTTTTCTTCTAAGATATTCCACATCACTGTTGAGGTGAACGGCGGCCCAAGCCACAGTACCTTTTGGCCAGGCTTATGGCTGTTATGATGATGATGATGATGATGATACCAGCAAACAATACATAATGCCACTCATATTGAAAGTTAATCGTACAAGTCAACAAAAGTCATATGGACATAATCTAAGCAATACATACCCCTTTTGTTGGCTTGTTTGTACAGATTTTAGATCGCTTAGACGGAAGTGTATCGCTTACTGTATCCTTAACAAATACAATCAATCTAGTCAATGAACTAACCTCATGCATACTCGGATGAGGATGAAAAACTCACTTGGTTATTTGTCACTTGATTCATAATCTTCAAGTATAAACTTCTGCCTTCCAACACACGCTGATTGTAAGTTATTGCACTGCGATTGAGAAAGATCGTGTATTAATTGAATTGTTCACTAACAGTGTGAATTTCGAATATGCTCATTACAACAATAAGAATAAAGACATATAGGCAAGCATATGTTTTCGATAATTCATCTTCAAGCCGGTACAATTATATAAGGAGTTAACAGAGTTAGATCGAGATATCGATCAGACTTATTACAAAGAAACTAGGTCACTGGCCTGTCGATTGGTATGAATCTATAGATTATTGTCAGAAACGACATTCTTCACTAGTTTGAAAAGACTAGCATGTGAAGACTTCCTATTTATAGTGCACGTATGGTGCAATGCGATTTACTCAGTTACATAGATATCTACAGTGACGAACATCAAAAAACTGTCGGCAGCGATTTGACCGATTTAGTTGGCTGGGGCCGGACAAGCAATGAGCACAACCACACACAAAACGCTCTGTAATTCTACGTGCACGCTGGCTGAATATCCAATTGTCCAGAGTGAACGAATACATCTGACGTTTAGATCACCCGCTTCATTTTACTCAAAAAGTTACGCCCTTAAATTCACTGAATGATTAAACCTACACGAAACAAGTACCGTGACTTAGCATTCTAACTAGCAAACGGTAACATCTGATGATCAGTTGTAATGAGGAAGGCACGGTGGTATTTAGCAATTCTGAGCATACGCAGACTCAGACGATAAAAAATAGTTTGAGGTTCAATGTCGACGGGATAAACCTTCATACAGCTCAAAGTGATGGAGGAATCAGCCCATGTACAGCTTACTATCTGGTTAACTCATAGGAGTCAGCTGACGTAAAAGGATGTGCTGCGAAAATGTTTAGTTCTAATATCATGAATTCAGAATGATCGGATGCTGTAACTTGACACTGCTGTGATTGGTTGAGTAGGATTTTTTTATGGAAGTTAACTTCCTTTTATAACTGGAGCACTACTTCATTGCAGGGGAGTTCACATTAACCGCATTAAATAGTTTGCTTTCCGACTGTTGAGGATACTAAGGATATGTTATCCAGTCAGACGGAGAAGGGTTGTATACGACAAGTACGAGTTGACGCTGAACCGTCGAATCAGTAGTCTTCAATAAAAGACGCCTAGAAGATCGAGACCTTGAACCAGGTGCATGTGCGTAAAAGTGTACCAGATAATATCTGTTTTACACTTGTACTCATTCAAATTTTCACCAAGATCAGGAGTGCAACTAAACGGTCTGACGGCGTCACGTTTGCACAACGTTCATTTATGCCTCTCTGATTTATCCCGGGCGATGTTGGTGTTGTTGCATCTAGCAGACAGGATTCAGGGGCCCTGTGATTAGCGTATCGTTTACGTTAGACATGGAACAGTGAACACGTGTTCTGTTATCTCTGCTAGGGCTACGTGCCACATATCTACATTATTCGTGTTGTTTGTCTCCAAGTCTTAGTGAAAAGAAACCCCAGTGTGACAAGTTGAAGCTTACAGAGTAACAGAATGCAGGCGAGGTGACTGAACTGAAAACAGAGTCATTGCATCAAATTAAACTTATATTGGTGACCCTAAAATTGTATCATATCCGTTTTCAAAAACTTGGAACATTAATGATTCAAAGATTGTCAGTTTGGCCGTATCAGTCGTTTAGTGAAATTAGTAAAACAGTTTATTGGCTGGGATCCAGCAGAACGTAAGTGTGGACACTGACTGTGAAGAACAACGGCAAAGACTATAATATCCGGCTTGCTATAAGAATGCTGGCATCTAACATGATCGACCGATGTGAGAATATCATATAACCGTTTGAACGGGCATACATTTAGTAGCTATTCAAGATTCACAATCAAGCGAAATGTCCTCTACCTCTACAACGAATGCGTGTTACAAATGAGTAAAACACAGAGTTTGAGCTCACAACTAAGTGGTCTCTAAAGCTCAAAGTATGAAGCCTGTTTTGATGTTACCATCCAACATACGTTTGACGGGTATGGTACGCCGAAAATATAAAATGAAGGAGGGGTGCATAACTCAGCCTATCAGACAATTACTACAGTTCGGAAAACTAAACAAATGAATACTGCCGGATCCATCCAGTAAACGATATTCTGAACCAATTAATGTGGAACTTCAATCAGGTTAACTAACAAACAAGTTTTCTACCCAAACTCAGAGAAAACTAAAGCTCCATGATTGCCATTCGAATATGAGAAAGTGTGTGACAAGATGAACTATAGACGGTTTCGTAGCTTTTCAAACTTTTGATGTCGCAAGACCAATGACTTAAGAAAGGCTACCCAGTTCTTCCCAGCCTAACAATATTACTGTCGGTTGATCAAATCTAACATGATCTGTGACTGCACATGTACCGTTGGAACTGCAGTTTAGATAAGAACTGGTATTTTTGAACGTCTAACTAAATAGGCCATAGCACAACTTAATCGGATGGCGCAGTTCACTAGCAGTCTAAATGAAAACTGCCGAAAGTTTGTTTAAAACTGTTCATTACCATGTCAAGGAGTTTGTTAAGGATTCAAATCTAACACGTTTAAATTGTAAGTAGCAAGCAGACAGAAAAGTATAGCTTCCGCAGCCGTGAAGCTCCAGGCTTCGGCCTTTATAACACATAAATATTGGCATAACATAATTGGTTGATAGGTGAAATGCAATAAAACGTAGGAATAAACCAAGCGCCAACCTGTAAATAATACTTACTCGTTAAGATAATCGTGCCATCGGTCGCTGATGGTGTTGTCAGCAAAACGAACCAACCAGTTTTCGTTAGGTGGGCAACCAATGAGAAACACATCAGTTCTGGGTGTAGCTGAAATTCCTAGAACCTCTTGGCCAACCGGTGTCTGTGGTTCAGAATCTTTCCAGCTATTTGCCGAATCGGGAACTGAAGCAACTGATCTGAATGCCCGCAAACTTAGGATTGTCGACGGATCTAGACTGATGTCGGATTCGTCAAGCACAGCGCGACCACACCAAACGTGCTGTAGGGACAAAATGGACTGAAATCGGGTCGCAAATGTATGGTTTCGATGCCGCGTCTGATCGGAGGTGATCAACAATTGAGAGGAAGTAAGCATAAGCAAACGTGCAGTAAATCTGTCCAAGTCTAATCTGTTGTCTGCATCTGGAGATCCTTGGGGAATCTGAAATGAATGTGAATTCCACGAAAATCGATTCAACTGTGTAAGAAATCCTCTAGTAGTGTGATGATATGTATGGTGAGAGATTTAAGGGACGCGTAAATGAAATTATTTTACTAACCATACTTTAAACCTTCAGTCGATACTCTACGATCTGAGTATGTATTCCACTCAGAGTAAACGCTATAAAACAACTTACTTTTGGGTTCATCATAAAATGGTTCGCTCACTAATCCATTGGATGGTAGGTCTGAATGCTCTGATTTTCGCACTGAGTCTAAGATTGGAATCGGATTAGCATTCAACAGAAGTAAGCTATTATCTGTCAGCATCACTCCCCTTCTATGAACCCACCGACTGTTTACTTACTCGCCTCTGCTGTTTACAAAATGATCGGAGTATTCGTGCAAGTCACATTCAGCAGCCTTGAACCCGCGGTACACGATATTATAGGAGGACTATCAATGATATGTGTGCAGCATAAGGCCGTAAAGTATGAAACAAGACACCACACTGAACGGACTAAATAAATGTCGTATATCATAGCCTTTCTAATGAACATCCCTTTATAAATGCGCTAACCACACTATTATTACTAGTGATTGTCGTTTATAGAAGTTTGCTAGCAGAAATGGCTTGCCTACAAAGGCGCTGACCATTCTTAGTTCTGTGAAGAACTGTGAAAAAACTATGGGAAATTGCGGTTCTAACTGAGGTATTGATGCGCTTGGCTCAACGTATGCACCTTAAATTTGCACTCTGATCACCCGATAAGGTTGCAGACTTATGCTAGAGTTTGCGAATGTTAAAGTTCTATAAAGTGTTGCCTGATCAATTTTTAGACGTAGGTAGTATGTGAAGTCACTCTGAGCAAAATCATAGTGATTGCTCCATTAAGACCGATAGTCTGCAAAACAGCTCTTTATCGGTAAAAGCAGTAGGGCTCTGGATTGGTTCAAAGTAGCAGGACGAAATTTCGTACAGTTGTGTTATCCACAATAAAAGATGATACACTTTGAAAGTAAGCTAGAGACAGCGCAACTCCATAACGTGGCTTCAAAACCTCGACGAACATTGTCGTGCGTCGAGTATTCCTTCATGTCGGCCGCTGCTTGCCTACGATTGGATTAATCATGATTTGAGAAACTAGGTTCACTGGTGACAAATATTCTCGGACAGAATGCTTAACATCGCAATGCATTTCACGAGTTAGACATGTTCTTCAGATGTTGTCACACGACCTAACTCGCAGAGTCAAACTCGTAGGATTTGTGGTCGACTGAAAAGAAAACGAGGTGGCCAGTACTTGGCATGGTACCAACGCACGAAGAAAACGACTTTTATAGTTGCCTTCGTCAATGCAATATTTCTATCGAGTCGAGTCGTCAAAGATCCAAGCCATATACACTTGAAGATACTGCCAAAAAGCTAGGATAAGTGATGTATGTGTGCAAAATTTATAACAGTTTATCTCGCCATTCGTTCCATATTGTATAGTGTTATACCCGCTTATATTGTTTATATAATTATCATGTATATTTAATATATTCTTCATACAGGAACGCAAGAATGACACTTGAATTGTCAGGCCTAATTATTTCCAATTAACTACCAACTCGTTCGAAGTCATTTTGTGTGTGTGTAAACTTCAGCCCCTTTGTGACCAGCATCGCTTTTCATCGCTTTTGTCCTTCACTTAGTAGGCCTTTCGGTAGAAAATATAACATTGAAGGAGAAATAGGAGAAGAAAAAATAGAAGCAGACTAAATATGGATCATTATGTCAAGCAGAATAAATGTGGTTCTCATCGAGAGAAAAGTATCCATATATCTATTTGTAACTGAAAGTTAAGTAAGCGCATCCGTGTGTGCGTGTGCTCATATGCTAAATCTATCGATTTACTTTAGAAAAGTTTGATTCTGTCGTTCAGGTCAAACATACCAGCATGCATATCTGAAAAAGTCCCATTATAAAGAGGAGGCCTATTTCGTATCATAGCACTCAGACTGTTGGTGACGCATTGAAGAACTATGAAGATCCTATGACGGAACAATCGTAAACAAACAACGCATGAATAAACTGACGGTTGCCCAGTTCGAAATATGAAACGGCAAAAAATATAGTCAGACGGGTGGTTATGTATGGGGTTCAGCGAGTTCCTTGTTTGTCACTTTCAACCGGTTGAGTCTGTTTACGATTTCTAATTGGTTACCCCGAAATCAAGTGACATATACGGATAATCTCGCAGAAGAATGTGGACACCCTGAATAATCTTTGGTTTGTTGCTTAAAAAGCAAGAACAATGAAGTAGCGCCGGGTAAGTAATCAGTCGCTTACGTAAAAAGTGAATAGGGATGCTCGTGTCTGGTTGTGGGCAACACTTGTCCTCGGCACATTTATCAGTTTGTACTAAGATTGGTCAGCAGGCCAGTAGAATGGGGCTGACTGGTTCACAATACTTGTCACAACGTATTGGTTTGGTTAAGCAATATTTTATTTTGTGTTTGGTGTTCATGGGCTTCAATCTGATACTGCATCTACCACCATCAACAGTCACGTTCGGTTTACTGCGATCTACTGCCATCGGGTATCATGTAAACTGGCGCGTACGATCTTCATTCTTTTACATATGCACTTAGCAAGCATGTTATGAATAAAATTGGTTACAAAATCACATTCAGGTTACCAGCTGTTACAATTTCTACATGTATATGGGAGTGTGGATGACATTACATTTCTCGTCATCAACTTAGAGATGACTGAAGCCGAAAGAGAATCAACTTGTTTCAGTTATTGGTCCAAGGATTCCAGCTTGGAAGGCTAAACTCTCAAAATCCACTCAATTGAACAATTTTGTTTCTAAACGGGCCTTTGTCTAGTAACCTGGTAATAAATGAACAGCAAATGTAAAGCCAGCAAGAGTAAAGTGGAGTTAGAAGCCTAACCAATTGTTACACCGGCAGCTACATTGTGATGTTGTACAATGAACCCAAAAGTTAAAACTAACGACATACCAACTGAGAGTCTGGTAAAATGAGGAGAGTTAAAGGAACCTGTGAAATAGAACGGTTCTTAAAGTACTACGATAAGGAAATATGTCATCAAAATGCAACCGGAGTAAGACCCAAAATTTCAAGTGTATGCCTTTCAAAAATGTGAGGCATGCCCTAATAATCAGGATAAACAGCAATATTTGTCTAAACTGCCCAACTGTCCATGTATATGAAATTTTTCTGCATCAACATGAATACTACACAATCAGTCATCCTCTGTTGATGAGCAAACGATAGGCTAGACAACAACCAGATGCATTTTGCAAATCAGTTTAAGTTATTTCGATTACACTGTGTATTGTGCACTAAGGATATATTTCTGAACTCTACCGAGTGATATAGAAGTACGGTTAGTGTTGTTGGTAGAGAAATTATAACCAAGTGACCAGTGACAATTCTAAGATAATTCGCCTTCCAATAATTGAGCCAGAAGTGAAGAGTTAATTCTGAAATCCCCCCCAACAAATCTTAAATGTTTGTTTCATTATGTTAATTCTCAGCAAAAAGGTGATTATTCCAAACCGGACGCATTGACTGTCAAACTTGAACACATGAGAATAAATGTTCGACTGTGACGTGAATATTACGCGCACAAACGCGCGTTTCGTTTAATGTACTCGTTTTCGATTTACCGCATTTTGATACACGTATAATATTGAGCAAGTAATGAGTCTATCCTAACTGTACTAACTGAATTGTTTACCCAGACATTTACCGAGCAGAAAGAGTCAAACCAATAGGTAAATGTGATGATCCTGGCTTTTCGGACAGATGTTTTAATCCGCCAATGCAACAAAACAAACAAAACCATTTTAACGAAGTATACGGGCGAGGCGGTATCATATTTAATCTCAGCACTTTTATTAGGTCTTTCATGGCAACTATGAAGCCATCGGAGCAAGGATCGTTGTAAACACCATTCAGGATGGTGGATCGTATTAACAAAACACAGCAATAAATGTACCGACTATTTTAGATAATCTCAAAAACCTCCCTGACAAACTTTTCTTTCAAACAGTAAAACCTTAAAAAGCTCTTGACCTATAATATAACTGGATTTGTATTGTGTTCAAGTCTGTAAATAACATACCGAAAGTCGCTAGGTTGAGAGTTGTTTATTGTTTCCTGTCAGTTACTAAACCAGGAGTAGGTTATAAACTTAGAACGCATTAGTGAGGAACTGAGGGTTAGCGACTAGAAAAGTATCCCATATGGTGGTGCGTTATGGTGATACCCTCATCGATCATAAGTCACGTCAGATTACGTGAGATTCAGTCTACAAACTAGAGTAATCGCGCTGCTTAAACTCAAGCGGGATCAACAGACCATGATTACGGTTTCAGTAAACCAGACACGCTAACATTTTTCAGCAGGAAAGCAGGAATATATTGTTGTAATACACTGTTATATTTTGCTGGGCTATAATGCACTTCTCAGGTTGCCTGAGATTTTTAGGACAAAGTCCGAAAGCCTCATGTGCTTGTACTCATCATATGAGTACCAGGATTTCAGGTAGTCTCTACTGACCCTTCGATATACAGTGTGGTTCAATAGTAAACCATGATTTTAGAGAATTCTTAAATGCTATCGCATAGTAACCATATCTCGGACGGATTCTCCCGTAGTCTTATTCTTTATCACAGCTCATCGATCGCTCGACCAAAGAGAATATAGTTTCCTTTAGAAACTGCATGCAGCTTTCAGAACGCATCTTAGAAAAATGTAGGCCTAGAACAGACGTTTGAAAATACAAAGTACAAACGTTTCTTCCAAAAAAAAGTATTGCAAGACTGAGGCTACCATATATCACAACCACTCCCAAACGAAAGCCATATGGGCGCTTCCAATGTAGAAGTTCTTTATGAGTCAAGCAGTTTCCTAAGCAGTTCAACACAAAAAAAGAACAGGATAGTTTACGCCACACCGCCCACGCAGATCCAACAGACATTTAAAGTAAACTGTAATGCTCTTGCGTTACCATTCCTTCAGTGAAAAAACCTTTGTCGCTTGTTGTGAGCATTGAGATGAACGACGTTCATGCAGATGCAACTTCGTACTTGTCTCTTCTTGTTACCTTCATTCGATGACTTTATCACAAAGATATTACGATTTATATACTAGGGATTGAATTTCCTAGTAGTAAGTTCTCCTGGCACATTTCTTCAAGTTCACTGGGTAGTAACCCGTATGTAGTTTGAACCACCATAACTGTGTATTTCACAAATACTCGTGTCGTCTTTGTACTTTCCCGTAATGGAATCCTTATTTACATTCTACATCCCGGTAGATCGTCTGCAGGTTTGACGTTTGTCAGTTTGCATCCTAAGTCCTACGGAATTGTATTGGGTCGGTCGGGATAACGGAGGTCACATGTAGGGACTAGTCAAAAATGTTGATCGGCAGAATGGTCATCATATATTAAAGGTCACTTAAACTATATCACTGATATGCTTACAACAGCATCAATTGGTTTCCATGGCTCTGATTGAGTTGTTACTCATTCAGTGCACTGAGCTTGAACAGGAAAAATGAACTCTGTGCGAAATGTGCTTCAGGAATTGGAAATAAAAACAGCCTCATGCACTATTTTAACCTAATGGGAGTCAAGAACACATGAATAAGATCTGTAGTAAAAACTTTCTTAGTGTCTACAATTTACCTTGTACAACTGAACCACCTCTTCAGCGATTATTTTACTCACATCCGCGACTGTATGGGATCCACTTATTGATGATTTTGCTAGATCGGGTAACAGTAGTCGGCTGTTGAAATCCATCAGTCTAAATGTAAGAAATATAAATGTCTTCGTAAGATCATCGACAACATCGACAACAGGTTCAAAATTCACGTGAGCACATAATACACAGACCATAATCCAAACATAAAATTACATTGCACGTGCCTTGAGGTTTAACCGACCTATACTGGCCACATCATTATTCACGGTAACAGCAAGATTGCCAAAGAATACATAACTGAATTCTTAGGTCAGTTTGATCGTAAAAACTCGTGAATGACCACAAGACAGACATACATACAGATGTACCAATATACAAAAATGCGTCCGCTTGCTTCCAGTCTGTTAATGTAACACCACGGCGTTTCGTGTGACTGCACATTCTGGTGTTGGTGTAATAGACGTAGTTATAACTGTTGTAAACATAATGTGCGTATGAATTAGGCTATGACAATTTTACTGTTTGCTGTCTGTGCTATCTTCTCTCTCCTACCACGGTTGGCCACTTTCTCAGTTTCACTTAAACATTCGACTTGCCTTCAAAGGCAGTGATCTGCTTCCAAAACTTTCAAGGTTGTAGCGTTTAGATCACTAATTCTTATGCCAGACCGACAAATAAATTGCTAACAAGAAATTCTCCCTTCATAAAAACAGGAGTTTGTGACATGCCCTTGTACAGTGTCTTGTGGAATTCGGATGCATAAATTGGCTTAGATATCACGAACGTTTCTTAATAAGCTAAACGTTTACTGTTTTTATGTCAACTTTTGATAGAAAACTGATTTTGGCAGTTGACACACTGAGTTCGTTAAACAACAGAGTTAGGAAGAGTTTAGTCGGCCACCCTGTGTAATGATATTCCTAACTCATTGCTAAGTAGAGACTATACATCACTGTCAAATAAAGAATGGCTGACATAACGTTATGTTACATTGTTTCTCTCGCAACCTAACGCTGCTGTCATAAATTTATATGTGCAACGGTCGATTCTGATGTCAGAACGAGAAACTATGGACAGCAATAAAGATACTGAGACGTTTTTTACACCTCAGCCCATAACGTTCTTTTTCTGCCTTACGGTCAGGTTAACTTCTTTGCGCAGTAATGACAATTTTTCTTGAGCTTGTAGAGAACCTACATATGACCATGTTTACAAAAACCTCTATCAAAAAAATATTCTCCTAACTTAATGTTCACAGGTGGTTTCCAAATTCCGAATTTTCTCAAGGCTGTTTCAGGGTTACTTCGGTGGTTGACGTTCTAAAGGCGCACTGAGGTAGCAGTGAAAATCTCATATGCTCTTGAAACACACAAGCAACTGCGGCTCGTTTTGTCGTCCAACAGGAGGAACTATTGAAGCTCTCTTAAGTCGCATCCAATATAATCACGAAAGGTCACAATTTTCTGAAAAGCTCAGCGATGCATTTCGGAAAAGTTCCATTCTATCCAAAGATGTTATATATAGTATTCGAACCGCAAAGAGCAATAACCTAGCATCCATCGAATCTATTCGGACAGTAGTTTGCTGCACTGTTCCACACTGAGAGACCCCCAGACAACGAAAAACAATATAGTTAACCTGAACAACTAATACAATATTGGTGACGTTCGAAGGAAACATGATTTCATCTTGCGTATACATTCATGAATATTTAGACAGAATATTGACTCACGAAATACTGATGGGTATGCTGCGGAGTATCCAGGCGTTAAATTTATCCACGTTCACTGATGGGGACTGGTTCTAGTTCAGGTTAAAAGAATGGAAAAATTTGCCAGTGACAACGATAAGAGCAAACACGTAAACAGACCAGTACACAAAAGTGATCTGAATAATAGGATTAAAAGTGGAAGTCTGATCATAACTGAAAATCACGTGAGCTCTATCGATCATACTAATAGTGGTTTCATCGAATAGTTCGATTAGGGACGAACAAACACATTGACACACACAAACAACCAATCGGTATTCTTTCATTCGGTCTGTCAGTAGATCAAACAAACTGTACTGACCATGAAGCGTTCGACTCTCTGAGAAATAAAGGTTGTCCTGTCAGGTGTATCGATAGGCTTTGATAAAAGTCGCAGATTTCAGTATTCTATGTATCTTATTTAATATCCTCTTGAGTTCTGATGAGTTTCTTTTCCACAACTGCATAACAAGCGTCTGAGTACGACATCGGAACATAATGACATCCCAGTAACATGAAGGTTAGTGGAATGTTTGTTATGAGAGCACATGTTCATTCTCAGCTATGCTCGATAACTACAATTACACCCAAGTTTGTGTAATCTGAGAGGCCAAGTTTCCTATCGTCCACACTTATCCAAACCTCATACAACAATAAAGGACGTTCTATCTAGAAGTAGATATATATTTGTTGAAATTGCTGACGAAAAACGTTGGTTTTAATTCATGACCAAACACAGTAGTAAGAACAGGTCTGCCTTTAACAGAACACAGATAAAACGATTCATACGACACCTGACAACAAATAGTTCAGTGTGACAGGCTTTAGAGAGGGAAGCTGTGAAGTATTCCGAAATCACACGGATCAATAATTTGTCGGTTACAGACAGACTTCAATATATTATGAGTTTTTGTAAGTGATGTCCAGAGAAATGAAAGTAACTGATGCCATCAGTAATTCCATAAACTCCGGTCTGGCCCGTATGGAATTTTTTTGGTGCTTTAGTTCATTGAGTGATAAATTACTCGGGATTAGCATCTGTTACCGCGTGTTTCCATCCAGTCAGTCCCCACGGTCAGGATCAAGCATATTTTACGAAATAAACCACTCATATCACGTTTTCTAGTAAACTAGTTACAAACGCATGAACAGTATACACAAACTTAACATACCCTTCAAACCTCGAATAGGTTATTGCAGCTACTGTAAGTGCATACTGACTTAGACTCGTAGTAGTGTTTGATAGTGTCTACAATAACGCAGTGCAAAATTCTCAGAACGGTAAGTCTTTGTTAGATACTGTCATAATTCCCGCGCAGAGTGAAACTGTTGCCTTGAGCTGCGTACGTTTTCTAATAGAAAAGTGTAGGTCTAGCTATTCCACGTGTTCAAAACCTCGTTAGTGAACTTTCAAACTCAAAGGATGAGAAGTTTAAAATGGAAAATTGCCACTAAAAGACAACTAGCATTGTTTCCGACCTTTCTTCAAGATAACCATATTAATGAATGATTTTGTCCAAAAAGGTGTATTTATTGTCAACTGTCCACGATTCCTAAAAGGACAGCTTGTGATGAAGATACAAACAATTCACTAAGTCAGGTATCTGTTTCCCGAGCTAGATTTGTTAGTTGACAGTGGCACTAAACCGGTTGTTTCACAGTCACTATGATGTCGAATTGACGAATGAAGTGGTACTCTTCTGTTATTCAATAACTAAATATTTGGGGTAATGGAGGTTTTAAACATACATAAATCACTGTGAGACGATGGTCAACATGTTACATTGAAAGTAAAAGTCTTGAGAGCTTAAAGAGGAAACAAGGAGTGAAAAATTACCATATCGACCGATTAGTCATTTATCTTACGGTGGGTAATCAGAACAAGCGTTGACAATACTTACAACCAATATCCAAACTAACGCAACATTGTAACGAAATCCGTATACTCTCAAATTAGGATAAATATTACAGCCAATAAATTCTCACGTTTCTAAAACCATTAACGCTGATAATGTTTACATCTTATGCTTTCAGCAAAGTTGCTAATAATTCTGGAAAAATGTTGTTTCTAAAAGATCACTATCAAGCGGCACGTACAACTCACTAAGTTGTAACTCAGCCATGATTTTCTGGAAATGATTATGCACTTTGTCAGAAGGTCAAAGTGTGAAATCGTTAAAACTGTCTTACTTGTTTTGTCAGTATTCTCGTATATGCCCCCTCTCCTGACAGATTCCAAGTGATCCAAGTGAGAACGGCTCGCAAAAGTGTTCACTGTATAGCTTATATTTCCGTTTATCCAATTCGGTTTGAAAAGTTGGGGAGTCATAATTAACAAATAGTTCTCAAAAAATATTAATCCTATGTTGTAAAGTGGTAGTCAAACAAATTCCCGTTTTTGTCTTGTAACGTTCTGGCAACCCCGGTGAGAGAAATGTACGCTTAAACCACGCCAAGTAATCATCTCACCTTGCCATCTGCGAAGCATCATATAATAACAACAGTAGAATAACACGGTACACGCAATTTTACAGTCAGCCTTTCAGCGTTTCTAAAAAATTTCTTATTGAATACGTTTGTGTTTTTTGTGTGTTCCGTTGCGATCAATCTGTTGGACTTTCAACACGGGATGATACATTCTGCTATTTTATATTTGTGTACAAACCGTTTGTGAAATTCACTTATGGAGAACCGGTGAAGTGTACACGGACAAAAATCCTATTTTACTGGTCACCTGTCATTATTATTATTGAAGGAGATATAACGTTTCAGGGTGTTGAATCGGCAAAAGACTCCTTCAGATTGAATGTTTTCTTACAGTTTATTCAACTTATGAACGGGTTGAACTAGACGGTCGAAGAACGTTTATCCAATCAGACCTCAGGAACAAAATGTTGTAAGCGAAACTGTGGTCGACGAATGCCAACCAATCAAAAACAGTGACCAGTTACTTAATCGGATTCGTTTGTAAGGGGTGTTGAATGATGTAATTTGTGTCGACGCTTGCCAGATTGATGACACCGGACTGATTAAAACGAGGCTGTGGAACATAACAATGGACAGGTCAGTCAAATTACAACATATCTGTTATCAAACATATCGTTAACATCGATATTTCTGCATAAAAGAGGCAATTTTTTGACAAACAGAGATCGCTTAGCGCCATTCAAACCAGTGTTGCTCTGAGCAATTTCGATACAGTCAGCAAGTACGCTCTGGAGATGTTCCTTTTTCTTTCAGCGTTAATAAGATACCTAAATTTCCTGTCGATTTTTTAACGTGTCTACGCAGTGACACAAAAACAAATATAAAAAAATTACTATCAATCTTAAAGCCATGCGGAACATAAAAACATTTTGTCTAAATATTGGGCAAATGTATGAAACAAAACTGGTGGTAATTTATTCAGTAAACCTATCAGTTAGTCTATGCAAAACCGTTTAATATTTTTCAAATGTGCGTAAGTTAGTTTAATGTAAATGACGACGAAAAGATTGCCAGGAACTAATTACTAACAATTTTGTACAGTGTGACAAATTCCATATTTAGATACAACCCTATGTAAGAGCATTCTGGCTCATATATTACAAGAATTTGGAAGCTAAATGCAGTTTACTAGCTGGTTGCTTGTTTGAAAGCAACACACAATGTCAACAAAATATATACATTAGGTCAGAATAGATTCCTCCTCTAGAATTCGCACTCCGACCAGGAAAAATGGACAAAAATTGGCGACTGTCAATCGACCAGATTGCCTTTCTTGTTCAATCAAACATATATGGTTATTCCATCAGACATGTGTTCAGCGCAATACCAGACAAGTGTATTGTAACAGACCCAGTGCTAAGCCTATATATGATGTTTATCGTAGGTGCTTGATCACTTACCCGCCACACGTACACACTTTTCAAACACGTTGACTCATAATCGTTGTCTATCAAAGAAGGTTTACGTATGAGACACCTGGACCGGACCTCTGTGTTGCCGGTGACATCCTGGCCGTACATGCCGTAAAGCTATTAAGCATACCCACAATATAACCGAGAGCAAAACGTTTTTAATGTATTGTCCCCTAAATACACCAGTTTCCTCAACCTGTGGTTGTTTTGATTTCTCCATCCTAATGGGCAAGTTTAAGACTGTTAGGATTCTCGAAATATGTTATCCACGGAGGTACAGTCGTTTCAACAATACTGCAGACATACGTTGTCAAAATTCAGCTCTACCCTGCATCCTGCTAACTTATGGCTTACAAACACTGATTGCGCTTCGAAAACGCCACAAGTGAATTCAATGATGAGTGTACTGAACTTGTGTCATGGTCTGATTTTCCAGATCGTGCGTTTCACAGGTGTTGCGGGAAGTGACTACGGGTGGGATGTCATATCATGGGTGATATAACGACTAAATGGTGCCTTCCACCTGAGCGATCAATCGCATATATCCTTTTGCTACATATCCTACCTAACGTACGAATCATGGGATGGATGGTTCTGCTTGTGCGTATATTTACCTTGTGGTTTAAGTGAAAGTGTCAAATACGGTATTTCGATTTTGCAACTTGAAGCCTAAAGAAATTTTATAACTTCCCGTTCTCATCTGACATCAAATAAGCCAGTAGCCAATTCCTGATTCGATATTCTCATAAACTGGTAATCCTTTTGACGTCTGTGTCTTGAAGCAATTAACACAATTCATTTGAGTGGGTGTTTTGAAAACGTATATCTAACTAGCATGCTCAGGTTTAAGAGATCATTAGTTATCATCTAGAAAAAATTAGGCCGTAAGATCGAAACATTGCTGCAACAATTAGCTCGCCTGATCTACCCATGCATTTCTATAGACACACATCCTTGACATTTTATCGTGTATTCTATTGTCGAAGAAAACTTCTGAGTGCATATTCACAATCAAGTTAGCAATAAACTGATGCCAACAAATATATATGCCTGATGGAATTAAAACTAGAAAAACTGTAATACTGACCTGAATCTACAAGTTGGTAACACGATCATAGCGTCGTGCAATTTCGATATCTTTCATTTCCACATTCGGACATAACACGTATAAATTAAACACAAACAGCATGAATACCTGCTTAGACATTTTATCTGACACCCAAACGTAATATTCACTTGTATGGGTTACTTCTATTTCTTTTACTAATATAGTTGGCCCTATCTCTGATTTTCTGACTGAAAAAGGAAGAGAAAGAGTGATTTCCATTATGTTAACAACGTAGTTCAAACTGAATTGCTTATCCCAACTCAGCGAATTTTCCAAATCTTCCTATCCATTCGAACTTACACGTTACTATTAGGGGCTTCAAGTAGTGCATACTATGTAGCGAAAAGAACATGTGATCAACAACAAGGTATGTAATTATCAACATACGTACAAAATATATTGAACAGTTAATCGTTTTGGGTTTACATTAAAAAGTGAAGATTATCAAAACTGACGGAAACTGCCTGAAAACACCTTAAATACAAGACTGGCATTACACGATTTATGCTCGAGCAGATTTCGCTGCATCTCCACTGGTGTTCACTGTAGACGAGTTAAAATGTACAAAATTCCAAACCACATGACAATCACAGAAGGCCAAAGTGCAAAACCAGTTCGGTTGCTACCAAGGCAACATCAACGTCACAAACAGTTCTTTTTGTACACACAAAATGGGGTGCCGGTGTCTGATCGCAATCGCTTCGGCATATCGTAGCAAACGTTTGTTTCTAGTCGAGAACAGAACACGAAATGACTTTGATGAGTCAATCACATGTTGCGTCATCAAGTGATGCTTGGCAATCGATGACGCTGACTCCTTCCGGGTGTTTGCTGTCAAGTTGCCTGATTGTGTGACCGTTTGTTGAACCCATTTCGGTAAGTGTTTGCTAACCCTGGTTCCAAGATGCAGCGAAATCTGCTCGAGCATAAATCGTACAATGTCAGTCTTTTGTCTGCTCTATTCACATTTTCAACGGGAAACGGTTGTTTCAAATCTTAAATAAAAGTCAAAATTTAAGCTGTCTCATTTCAATCATTTAACAGTTAAAAATCAGCCAGAAACAACTTTATATCACGGACATATATGAAGTGGGTGGAATACCGGGATTACCAAGATCACTGTGTTGGACAATTGAAACGGTCTACACTAATATCGAATGCCTTATCTCATTATCTTGAAGCAAACTCGTGTCCAACAAGTTACGGTAGTTAAACATGATGTGATTACCATTTCAGTTTTACTAAATTTGAGACAAATCACCAGGCGTTCTTTCACATCAGTTTAATTTACTACCTAATCAAAGAAACAAACTTAAGTTTCAAACGCTTACACTTGAAAATAATTCTAATCTAATTTTATTTTTCTTCCCGAGACTGTCCCAGATACCGAATCGCCACTGACCTCAAATTTTTTTAAAACAACATACGATTAACATAAAAGTCGTGTACTCGTCAGTTTTCGGACGGAAGATTGCATCTGGTGAGCAGAACCGATTAAATGTAACGTGAACAACATGCCCACATACCGGAATGAAAGGACGGACTGGTTTGCACAGAAGTAAAGGAATACGGAAAAGATCCAGAAGTAGATCAACAGGTAAGTGATGTGATGCGGCTTGTACATCGAGTTGTATGTAATTTTGAAAAAGAAAGGTCAAGTGAAATTGCTTGGGTTCACAACAACATTCAACTGGTGTGAAAGATCATGATGCCCGTTGAGTTTGATGTGAAAAAACGATAAAGTGACCCGGAAATCGTTTTCCTAGCAGAAAACCACACAACAGTTGCTGATTAACTTTATCAGCAAGTTAGCGTTGATATAAATTGAGTTCCACTCAGAACTGGTCGAAATATTCTCGTCCAAATACATATGTGTACCCTTTCGAAAAGAAGTCCGAAACTCGTGTTTCACTCTCAGTGTTATCCACCTTCATCTTTGTCAAGGCAGTTCGATTAATTCAAATCCTCGCCAGCCTGTTTGGAAACCATGACATGGAATCGCACTGACCGTTGTCTTGCTGATGACATCTTTAAGGTTCAATGTGTCACCACTTCCACATTCATTGTGACTCATGTTTGAGTTGACTATCGTAACCTTACAAATATAAGGTCCATTTTCGAATTACGCGCTCACATCAGTATCCTAAGCGGAAAGTTCAATGAATTGCATAACTTTACTAAACATACTCAATGAAATACTGTGTTTGGCAACGTCTTTAATTTTCAGCCAGCAATAAAATGCTCAGGGCGAACTTAAGTTAGAGGATGAGGGCAGCTTCTTCGATCTGAACTTCTTCGCCCGAAGTATACATTAGATAAAGACAACAGAAATGAAAAGTGAATGTAATCTGATGCATCCTATTGTGTTTGTCGTATTGGTTATCTCAAAACCCAAGAATTGTGTCGTGCGCGGCACACACACAGGACAATAAAACGTTTCTTTCAGTGGTTTCATAATTGCACCTGTGTGTATTCTGTTTTTCTTCGAAGATTTGTAAGCAAATTAATGAAGAGACTCAATTTCTGACACCAACGTTAAACACAGATACTAGTTTACAAATGTACGTTTAATAGTTAGTATTCTAACTTAAGCAAGTATTGTTGCTAAGATTAAAAAAAATAGTGTATGGTCTGTAGAACTCTTGATGAGGCTTCAATATGTAACTACTCAAATAGAACAATTAAACCAAAATGAGTAGTAGATAGAAGCATTTCTTTGTGATTTGTCCATGCAAAATTTGGAATGTCGTGAATGATTTTCTAAATTTTCAGTTAAACATTCATGCGGTAAGTAGTTAATCCTAGCATGTCAGAACACAAGCTACAACCTGGATAAACAGGGTTTGTGAATAAATACAAAACTAGTTGTATAGACAAGCTACACTCGTTATACAAACTCCAGTTGTTTTAATTCTAATGTTTCTTCAAAAGTATAAGCCAAATTGTTCAAACTTGATCAAATTGTTGAGTAAATCACCGCGACCTTAAACCAACCGTACCAAAATTAACCAATATCTGTGTCATTTGATGCGATTGTTTTATTTTATATGAGCAATGGCGATGAGTCCAAAAAAATTGACTGACAGCTTTGCAGTACGACCAAAATAAATTTAGGTCAATTGCTATCAATAGTAATATTAACAATATACTTTTAGAGGGAACTATAGTCACTCAAAAGGAAGCAGTTAACTTTGTAAATGTGGATTACATAGTTCACAGCTTTCCTCTAATCTTTGCCAAAACAGTTACACAGCATGAAAGGTTATTTAATAGCTGTGTACATTTGACAATCGGATAATATAGCAAGTGGTAGAAAACTGATTACGTAAATATCACAAGACTATCCCATGGGTGTGTATTGTCCTCTTCCTCCAAACATAAAAACATATCCTCGATGATTTAGTCACGTGTTAAAAAACTATCGCGTGGTATAAGCATGCCAGCATAAGAAAGTACATAAAGCAGGATGTTGGCATCACACAGATAAGTAGATAATTCAGAGATGGACTAACAGTCATCTTTGTATCCAACGCTAACAGCATGTTAGTGCTGAGTAGTTAAACATGCTCCGGTGAATCACGATGAAAGAGTAAAATATTTCATTTTGCCATTCACGCCAATGCATTTCGGTATATACGAGATAGCCATATCACATCTGAGGTTCAGATGTGTCGTCAGTACCTTCAGTAAAGGATGAAAACTTTCGACATGTTCTTATCGAGACAAATGTCGAGACCATCCATTAGTGTTCAACGTTATAAACACTTCTTTGCAGATGTTCCCACAAACAACCATTTACAGAACACCTCAAAACAGTTCTGTTCTGAATTATCAACAGTAAAAGAACTCGCTTCCATCCTTTGTGGACAGAAATTCACATATGACAGATATCGCAGCGGAACTTTGGAAGTAATTCAGTCCGGATATGCTTGATACGCGACGACACACATTCAAGGGATAACATGAAGATTCGCAATAAAACGAGTGGCAAGTGACCACTGATGGTTCTGAGTGTAGTTCACACTGCGTCATTATAAAAGGTGAACTAAACGCTTACTATTAAATCAGTACATTGGATGGATTCTTTTGTTATATATCCTATGGCCTGCGAGGAAAACCATTTTTTCGATAAACTTTGAATACCTAAATGCATGCAGCTCACATGAATACAGCTCAGTTTGTTTTAAATACATGTGTAAGACTGGTCAGCACATGAATCTAATATATATCGATCGATAATTTTTGGCACACACTTGTTCGGAACGTGAAAAAGGTCTAAATACTCTGAAGTTACCTAGCAAAGTGAAATGTAGTTTACGGTCGATAAGTAATGATCTGAGGTCAACTCTTCTTCATTCAACTGTGAAGATCCCAACTGAATGAGATGATGAGAACAAATTAACCAAGCCCTACCAGCTTCCTGTATCAAACCATATGCTGAAGTGACCTTATGTCCATGTTGAGGTATTTTCAAGGAATTCACTGTTACTCCACATACGGTGAAAAGCTCTTCAGTATCACGACTTACTGGCCAGACAAAAAAGTAGGTTCTTTGTAAACAATTAAGTGATTTTACAATTTTTCTGTGAAAGTTTGAAACTTCCCAGAAAACACCCTTATTTAGAAAAGCTTCATGATAATAGATCGCTGATATGCCTGAAACTTAATCAGGTTTGGTTCTGTCGTCCGAATTTATTTAGCAGAATAGTTATGCTCGAGGAAGTAAGCTTTCAAATTGGGAGGTGTAACCAATGTATATATGTGGACTCATTTGGCTGGCGTTATCTGGTTTATATGTTGTGTCAACTACGGCTGTCACGTTCCGGGAACGAGTGGGCTCTGCAATAACCAAAAACTCTTGATGGTGATGAACTTGGTAGTGTTTGGGTGGAGACGGTTGGACTAGTGGCGGCCTTTCCAAAACACAACTTTCATGTCTTGTACTTGAGTGTGTGAATGATAGAAAGCCTCAAATCAAGTTAAAAACATTGTGTAGCTCCTTTCACTGAGAGTAGCATGCGGTCATACGCTGCGACATAGTAACGGTTCATTCACATATCAGTTCCCAACGTAAAACAAGTAGGTTATATATAATTAAGATGTATTTATCATTAGACATTAGGGTGACGATTATCAGCATTCTGTCCATCGTAAGGTGAAGAATCAACCTTGTCTCTTCTCCAGTTTTGCTCCAAATGCACTTAACCGTAATTCAGTTAAAACTTTGTATCACAAAGTCGGATATTTTTACACCTCTGATAAAATTTTTGTAAAACAGGAGATACAAAGTAAAACGTTATCAATTGACTACTCTTAGAAATTCATTGTGGTTCACAACATGATGGTCAGGAACAGTGAACCCATTTAGAAGTAAGATAAGTGTGTACTTTTACTGTCCAAAGACGCTCACCTGACGGACAATTTCAGGTACAATTTGGTGATTAGTAGTTTGTAAAGCAAGCTATGGAAAAATTGTCTGCACAGAAAATCATATACTATATTCCAAACAAACTAGAACTATATTGCGAACAACCTTCCAAAGCGAAGTATTCATCGTGAGTGAAATGCCCGTTAACTTATCTCAGATATAGAGTGATTCCTTTAAAGTCCGCGTAAATTCGTATATTATTGGTTAAAAAAATCTGATCCCAGATATGGCCACTCATGAAAAACTTGAGTAGACTGGACTGTTCAGACGAGGAGCCGATTAACAATTATGCACGGAAACGAACAATCCATCACTGGGATTTGAGCTGTTTTTGAATAATTCAATCCCTCAAGATCTAGCAAAGCCAACAGACCTGGTGACAGGGTTGATGCGGTAGCCATCAACTGAGTTGCACACTCTGCATTATGTAGGCCTTAAAACTTATGGCTGCTGAAAAATGACAAGCACTATACAATGCCAAATTTCACCTCACTTCGTGCATGTCACTATTACTCAAGGTTTTTCCAAAAATAATGCTAACCCGGACGGATAGTCAGATGAACAGTGTGAACATTAGTCAACTCTTCGACTGTCGCTCACGCCCAACCCATTCCTGCTCTCATTTGTCTAGTTCATTCTATTCTATCATGTTGTGTTACTGAACGTAAGATTATGTGCATACGTTTCATAGGCTACAACGATGCACTTGAAACATACATAGAGGAGTGATACTTCAAACTCACGATTGATCTGGTATTCAATTCCTAACTACAAAACTCTCATTTACTTACCTTACGAATAGTTAACAACTTGCCTAACTTATTCGTCACATTTCATAATAGCTTATCACTTTTTCTGGTGGTCTCCAAATACGACTGTCTGTTCGTTTCTGTTCTCATTTAATGTAACATCCACGTCAAATCACGATCATATTTTTGAATTTAACTGAACGGACTTCATGATAATAGACACCAAACACTTTACTCCATTCTCTTTCCCTTATTCTTCTGAACGGTTTTTTTTTTCAATTGTTAAAGTAGCCCGACTCTTGTAATTTCTCTGTTGATATAACCAAATATTTCATTCTTTTGGCTCATGGAAGTGAGCCGTTAAGAAAAGCTTTCAAATGCATTCTCATCCTCTTATGTCTAGATAACCCGTTAGCTCAAATTTTATAATGAATATCTATCGATTACGTTAGATAAAAATATGATACAATCCTTTCATGGTACAACTAACTCTCATATCATGTTCGGCGTGTAACACCTTCCTGTATTTCATACCACCCCGGTAATTGATCATCGCATCTGTTCTCTCTTATTGAATGTATTGTCCAATGGTTGTTTTCTTTTGTTTGTTGCTGAAAAACACTAAAATCTTCGTTCGATTCTTCATACCGTAGTGTTTTTCTTATTAAACATGTTGTCGATTTTGTTGTTTGTCATTACCTTACAATGTCCAAATTGTTTGCATCAACATTCTTATCCGAAACAATTCATCTTGTCTATCTGAAATGCACAAATATATTTCAGACATTTTCACCGGGTCCCTACACAAACAGTTGGTTACGTGCACTGATCTTCTGTCAGTCTGTATTCAGCCTGATATTTACACGAACTCAACCTTCCTACAATCGAATTAACCACGAAATTGAAGTGATAATTCTTCCCAATTCAAAATGTCAATAAAAGTTTGCCAAATTTCCCAATCATGTTCAACATACTTAACAGTGTTATGTTACACAAGATTAGTGAGTCAATTTTCTGTCATTTATCGAAGATGTGTGTATGTAAACGCCAAAATTTATCTACCGGGGTGTTCAATGTGTATACTTAATTTGGCTTGCAGACGAGTGACCTTGACGAAGAACACATGGAAAAGGCAGACACCTACAATCGGTCATTCTGAGTGCATACTGAAAGCCATGAAGGTTCTTAACCGATATGACATTCAACAGAGCAGTCACCAAAACTGTGTGCTCACAATGTGATTAGAAAGCATACCATTTTTGACCATACCACAATCATTAAACACTGGAAGTTTGTTTCAGGTGAAACTTACACCAATTCAACCAAACAATTTTGGTACAGGTTCTGTATGTTCCCACAAACACCAAAGTATTAAGATGGGACACTAGTTACCAGAGTAATGACTGGTTCACCATGAACTTATAGACAGGCTCACATGGTCATTATACGAACATTCATAAAAGATGGAACGATGTGTGTAACGAAAAATGTCACTGGCTTAAGCGTTCACAGCCAGACAGCGTGAAAAACAGCACACCATCCATGGTCGCGACGAACAAACCATTCTATTTCAACAACGTTTTTTAACGAAGTTAAACCAGAGTTGATTTTCGTATTTTCTGAAAACTTCTCTGGAAGTCACTCAGTACACATTACCCTAATTCAATATAATACAGACATGTAACCTGAAGAGATGGTGTGACTAATTGTCAGTAAAATCTTACCTCAGTCGTGTTAACGATTGAAGCAACCATGCGAGCCGCATCGGTGAACATTCGCAACATGGATTTCAGTTCTACGCGACTGGATCGAACCGCTGACGTTGGAGTGGCTTCTTCGTCCATGGACATCTCTGCTGCCATTTTCCGAGACATCCCTGGACTATAAGAAGGCACTGATAGCAGTGCACCATCTGCTACTTGACGTCGAGCGCGCAAATCAGCCGCAAACCGTGGGGCCGAAGGAGACCGTTGTCGATGTGAATAATTTCGCTTTAACTTATGCAGTTGGTGTTCTAGCCAGTGGATTGAATGTCGTAAATCGCCCATATAGTCACTAGTTCGATAAACCTGTAAAAAAAGTGTGAAGGTTATAATATTATTTTCTTCTGATATTAGCCTTGGAAAATTCAAATAAAAAGTGAAGCTTAAATAAACAAACAAAAGACAAATACAATCTTTCATCCGTCTAACTTTCAAAGCATGTTTTTCCATCAAAACGTCGCTAGAGGGAAAATTCAGAATTGGAGAAAGGTGCATTACACGCTTCGTGAGAACGGGAAGAATATATCAAATCAATAGATTGCAAAGTGAGACAAATATCAACAGAACAAACTCTACTAATGATGCTCGTTTGTTAGACTTCATATACCTTACAGGTAACAAACTTAGGCAAACTTCATATGTTTAGACTGTGTAGTCACTGACGTTGATTAGCTCGGTAAGAGGTAGAATTTTAAATCATGATGACAATATTACCAAATGAGTAAAAGTGCCTAGTTGTATTCAGTTATTCATTCATAACGATCATCAACTCGACTACAAGGTATCTGGTTCGGTTTTCCGTTCACCGTGTCATATAAGATATGTAGAATAACGTGGAAGACAGTTACGACAAAAAGGACACAACTCGATAAACCAGGTCCAAGTGAAACACCTGGAAATTCTTAATGATACTGCACGTTCGTTGGCCGTATTTGATGATGCGCCTCCGGTCATGGGCAATTGTTGAGTGCTCGAAGGGCTCTTTCCATTGATTGTACAAATTATCTACACTGCTGTCTGTTAACCGTCGAGGCGGAAAATTTGGCCATATATATATATATATATATATAATATATATATATATAAACTTCGCACATTGCTCTGTTTAGTCATATTGGACCGTTCGTTTAACTAAACCATGATTCATCGCCGTAACCACTGTTATTTTCCATGATTTGTTTTCAAAACGTTCCGCAATTTCCTTACAAAGTTATAACAGTTATAACAGAGAAATTCTGTACATTTCATTGACTTCTTCACCTCCTCGTTTTAGTGGAAATTTGTCTGAGTTGAGCTTCCCGTCGAGTTCGACTGTTTTCAAATTAGGTCATACAGTTTCAAACAAATCCAGATTTTGTACTTACAGTTTATGCTTGATCCTGGAAGTACCATATCATTCATTAACTTCAATGTGTAGAATACACCATGGATACTAACATCAACTCTGAGGATGGATTGCCCTTCCTTACTCAGTTCATTCTATATTCTTAGAGTCATGACTTTGGAACGAAATCGAAAGTCTTTTTACGATGCTAACTACAATTGTGTATCACCGTTTTCTACCTTCTGTTGCTGTTCGAGTTGTTTCGAGCAAGCCATTCTGTTCAGTTACTGAAGGTGCAACGAATTTAACAGAAAATCGTTTAAATCCCGCATCACGTAAAGCGTATTACCGTATTATTATTATCATAAACGTTAACCAAATACTATTTCAATAACCATGTACAGAAAAACTGCAGCCGTATCAATGATCATTTACCAAGGTAGGTTACAGCAAACAGTGATTTGAGCTAAGTGTGGTAATCACATAATTGGCTCCGGTTATATACTAATAATTTGGCACACGATGCTTAGAACCAAAATCGATTTCATCCACCGACGAAAGTCTGGTTTGCATGTTAAAACCAGGGATGAACGTTCCTACCCAAGAAACATGGCTTAAGATGAGCTTAATCAATGAAATGTTAAAGTCATGTTAGACCTTCAAGTATGCGTAAAAACAAGAGAGGTTGTTCTATTGAAACATGAATAGTGTTCGTTTTGTGAGAATACAACTGCTAAACAGCTCCACAGTAATGTGAAACCAAAATCTGACCACATGGAGCAAATGACAATTGGCATATACCTACCGAAATTCGAGGCTATAAAACCCAGTAAGTTCGCCAAAAGTATGCCACTAGATGTTTGGTCATTCACACTATCATTTTAGTGAGTAAGTAAACTTTACAGAATGTTGGATGAATTTATACTAACCCAATATGCCAAGTAACATTCATGATAGTGTGTTGAGTCAGAAATAACCTTACTGCTCAAGCTGTCACATCAAGTTTTAACTACCAATATCGTTCATATCACGTGTATTACAGTTGTGCCAGTCTTAAGAGACTGTGGTATATCTAAGAAGAAATATCAAGTTTCCTCACAAAAATTGGACAGCTTACCAATACTTATCGTCCATCAATCCCATTGGTAGTCTAATAGGTTAGTGTAGGCAGGTTTTGGTAACCATAACCATCAAATACACTGAATGGATGCACAAAATCCGGTATCCAAATGGTCAATAATATCGGTCTAATGGGCATAACATTATAAGATTATTTAAATTTGAACATCACTCACAATTGATCGCAGCTGTCGCATTCCCATAGACTATCCAGTCGGCCCCTCTCGAAAAGTGGTTGAGCGTTCACATATGATAATTCGGTCGTGCCTAATGTGAGATCAATGGCGCAGTGGTAAACACGGTTGCCTCATGAACAGCGTGTTCGTGGTTCAAGTCCCGGCAGTGGTGATGATATGCACTACTGACGAGCTCTAATGAGAGCGAAACTCGAGTCTAGTGCTTCTTTTCGAAAGGGTCCGACTGGAAAGTCTATGGGAATGCGACAGCTGCGATCAATTGTGGGTGATGTTCAAATTGAAATAAACCAAATCCCCGACTACTCATCAGTAATTATAAGATTAGTTTACTCTCTACTTTCGGGTTTTTGTTTACATCCAGAACAGAAGACGGGTACTTTGTGACTGTATGTTTAACTAGGACTTGCATTCATTGTTGAAAGAAATCAGCTAGATATACACTATATACATCAGTGAACAACAAAAATATATGATCAGTAATTTATGTCCAGTCGGCTGGGGCTTTATATTAAAAGTACACTGTTCTTATCTTCTACTCAATGCACTTTTGGATACTTGCACTCATATCGCAAAATCGATCGTCTGTGTGATCAGTCCTGAATATCCGTGTGTTTTTAACGTGTCAGTTCTGGTGACATCCTTCACAGCTACACGGTTGGACAGAAGAATAGACAGCAACAGTTAGTCTATGTTAACTGGTTTGTACCAGATATGAAAAGACACGCGTCTCGCTTCTACCTCACTACACTTCTATGTGTGTACTAGTTGAATCATCACACAGTCAGGGTGAACGAAACAATTTGGTGCTGCTATTGTTGCTATATCCCGATGTCGACAGATTCATTGGCCTCGCCGAATACAGCCACCATTCCAAGTCGATTCAATGCAAGTTAAACTTGTCTTTTATGTTGATCGGCACAAAACGAATGTTCGTGATCGGTCAGAATGTGAAAAACGAGCTGTTGGTTCACGATTCCTCCAGTCGGTTGATCAGAATAATACGTACGCAGAGATACTTGAAAGATCGATTCAACATCTGTATTCCTACAAAACGAGGTGATGATTCATGAATGAGTCAACAACTGATTAACTGAAAAAAAGTGAGTTGATCATTTTGGACCGCAAAACCAGTGGCCGATCTAAAATGGCTCACCACAAGGGGAGTAACTAGCAGTGCTATAATTCCACAATAACTAAATATTTTTACGTGGTAGTTCAGTGACAGACTGGTGCAGCGCTGTAATGGAGTTCATGTCTACTTACAGCGCAAACTGCTCCCCGGGGACAAATTCATACTGATTACGTGGTTCATTAGCTGTTTACCTGGTTATGAAATTCTGGATATGATTTTTCTTTAGATTAAAATGGCAATAAGGCCGTCTCATATGAATATCGACTAAGCAGTCAATGAAAGTTAATATGCAGGTCTGGGGAAGCTGGTCGATACCAACTGATCCTGATCAATTATTTTCTGTAATAGCACAATATGTGTGTGTATGAATATTGTAAATTGAGGTTTGGAAACCAACCTGTACATTTCACCCAGAACTATACAAATACGGGTGAGTAAGTAAGAATACAATCAGACACCTTGATCGCATTTTTGAGCTACATTTATGAGATTAACATAACATTGAATAGTAAGGACAAGTTGCAAGAAAAAATTAACTGGGTCTTGTCTGGAGAGGACAGTCAGATGAGGAAAGTGGAAGTAACACAATGCGACTGAGGCATAGTCAACGATAGGAAACATGAAAACGTTGTCACATGGTTAGGTTGGTAGTACGTTTTGTGATATGAGTCTCGGAAAACTGATAATAATTATTTGGTAAGGACAAAAGAAACAATTCGATTGGTTTTGCGGGACAACTGAATGCATGAATTAAAGCTGTTCTTTAGTCTGCCTGATTGTTGGGTGGATCTGTTTATTACGACGTTAGGTTCTTGGTTGTCACGCTAGGCTACATTCTATATTGGAATGTTTGGAGGAAGTCAGCTTAGTGCCAGACAGTCTGGGCAAGTTCTACCCACTAGGCTCAAATGATTTTCACGGATGTGTTCAAAATAAGGTCACCCACAACCGCACACACACTGTAGCTCGTCCATTTTTGCAACAGTGTCAGGCATATGCCTCAGGATAAACGATGCGTTAATGACTGCGAGATCTTCCATAGAGCATCAGCAAAAAAAAACCAGAAGTGACACTTTTGTAACACCCGAAGGTACAGACAACCGGTTTTCTATGAAGAAACGTTTACAATTTCAAAATGAAAACAAAGTAAAAACTACATTAAATCAAACAAGTTTTGAGGAAGGTTAGCTGACACTAACCTTCCTCTAACATCATTGCGAGCTAATGATACCAGCAACCAAAACTGACCAATCAGGAATAGACACTTGCGATTCGGTGGATTCTGGTGGATGGGCGCAGACGCAGTCCGGTATGGAGAAAGATTAATGATGTTTTCATTAAAAAAATTGCAGCAAGATAGATGAAACAAATTTTCAGCATGTGAATCGATTTCATGTCACCGTTTATAGACTTAGCGAACACTCGTCCAATAAAACGTTTTTTCGCAGATATAAATAATCGCATTACGAAATTTCGTTGGTTGGTATAGATGGAGACCGATAAAAAATGGTTACGCCTGATAGATTTGGTGCGGCACTAGTCGTGTCTAGTCTGTGCAGGTTAAATGCAGTCTAAATGGTAAGTAATCATATTTTTCTGTTCAGCTGCAAATCCAACATACAAATCGTCTAGCATTCTAAGTTTTATAGAGGCTCAACCATTGTACAACTGTCATATAGGAGTATTGTAGTTGGTATATGCATTATCAGTTCATATGGAACTTTTTCCAAATTGTTGCGAATTTCTGATCAATAACCAACAGACACAACTCTATTAGTTTTGACTTCCTATAGAAAGCCTTGCAAGCATACCATTGCTAATTAATCTCAGCTCTCTGGACGTATTTTGCGATGGGAGTAAGGATTTAATCAACTTAATCATTTCCATCATTCTGAGGACGTCGTATGATGTACAGCCTAGCTAGTGTATAGCATGGCGCAAGCAAAAAGGAACGGCGGGCATGCTGAAAGTACCCGTATTTATCAAGGCAAGGAAGACGGGAAACTTGGATCAAAAAATTAGCAACATGTTAACGTCTTATGAGAACCATGTGAAGGAAGATGAAAGTATTACATCAGTGTTAATGCGTGGTGAGACCTGCTGGTTGTAGTATATGTCCAAAAAACTGGCGTTATTCAGCAAACCAGTTTGCAGGCAAGGAGTCGTTCACAGTAACAACAGCGTTAGGAATTATTTCTTGCTTCCGGTAGTAAATCAGTCAGCGTAAGCCTGCTCAGCTCTAGATTGTACCTCCTAAATAAGATAAACTTGCTCCATTGGATAGGGAGGACATACTGAGTGTAATTGACTCAGTATTGGACATACTAGTAAACTGAACGTGTGAGCGGATTTTTTCTCCTCCTGCTCTAGCTGTAACTTGATACAATTAAGGTTGTAGCTTGCCGAATTATTGAGATTGGCTTAGACAGCTCGCTCAAAACCTTCTTCAAGGTTGAAGTACTTAGTCCTAAGAATATTGTCATGAGTAGCTTGGATTATGCGAAATATCGTGTTGGAACAATACTATACTGGCGCATCGCGAATAGAAGCACACTATTTTGTTGTGCATGAAACAACGAGCGATATCTAAGGTATACTCTGCCCCGAAGACGAACCACATGTTCAAAGCGGACCTTACAAATAAAAACCAGTTGACGGCGCTGTTGAATCGTTAGACTATCAAAAATTCGTTCTGTTACTCGCGACCCAGCAGTGTGATCAGGTTAAAGCACAATAATTCGTCCAGACCAGTCTACGTGCTACTACCATCCGGCGAAGGGAACCACAATATAAGCGCAGTCAGATGCACATGTTTGTTGGCATGCGGTTCTTGTCACGTTGACGGAAGCCAGATGGCGCTTGCGCATAGCATTCAGCACAAGTGGCTTGCGTTGGAGCATTTGAGATTCCATTCACACATCCTTTACCCGACATAAACCCGAAGGACTAAAATCAAGAAGCCTGTGAATTGCGATCTTTATGGCATAACCGGTCAACGCTGGTTAGTCAGATGGTTGGCTTCTATGAAATTTTTATTTCCCAGATACAAAACTAGATTCCAGTGGTAAGATCTAGGCTGGGAAGGAAGATATAAAGAATGTAAGTCAGGAGATATTTCAGTATGGGGGTACATAATATTACACCCCAGAGAGGACGAGGGAAGTGATATAACCCTAAAGGCAGACCGAAAAACTTAGACCTGCATATTGCAATGCATCAACGAAACATAAGGAATGAAATATGAGACGGCCATCATGACCGCACTTTCCCTGCACCAATCTATTTCCGCAGTCACTTACGGAATAATCTGTTCACCTGGGGACCCGAGGTTCCAAGATGCCATCGCTGAAATAAAAGCATCGATTCCAAACCATAACCAGAAGCGTTTATCTGTATGATCCTAAAGAGGTCAACTTATGGACATATACAGTTCTTGAAGAATGCATGTTGTGCTGTTGACTCGGCTCATTTCGATCAGTACCTACAGGTATCAGCGTCATTCTAGAGAGTACTCAGCTAATTCGAATACGTATGATGCTAATGATTTTGTCCATCAAAACTGAACGAACATCCTATCTGGCACGTATGGCTTTTCAGAACAAAGTAGGTTTGTAGAGAACCAAGTTGCCCAAACAACCAATCATATTCGAACGAACTGTCCATGTTGACCGCGAAGAATCACTAAGTTAACATGAATAACATAGTTAAATAAGTGATGTTGACAAGAAGTAGAACAACGTGACTCCCTAACAACGTCACGTAACTAAGACATGCCAAACAAAACTTGGGTATAAAGTGTCGCGTCTACAAAGTGTGCGGTGAATCTAAAGACACAACATGAGGTGCCTCAGGTTCTGTGGAAATATTGCGTAGTTCAAATCATTATTTCACTGATCAGTGTATCTGCTTCTTTCATGAATGCAACTTTCATTATCCACTGCTTAGTAAAAACATATCATGATAGCGCGTTCCGTCGGGGGAGGGTCGTTTTTAGTTTTCCCATTTCACTCATTGATGCATGCTGATTTCCAGCTTTGCGTTGCTTTTCAAACGCTGAGACATTCAGTGAGTAGCCTATCAACGACCAGGTGTTATCGACCGTTGGACCGTGCTGATCGAAACTTAGACGATGTAGTCGAATGAGTTGACCTGAGATTCACGTACACCACAGCCGATTGACCAGATTGTGGTTACATCGGTGTGTTGGAGTTGTTCGTTGACTGGACTTGGTTAGAATGCATGTTTTTTTGGTAAGCTCTTTTGGTGAACCTTTCGATTTTAAATCCTGTGAGATGAATTGGGCTGTGGAGTTTGTATTGGCACCTACAATCTTGGAACATTCCGCTGTGTCGTTGTAGTGTGCATACTAACTTTGGGTCGCCCACACTGGAATCCTTACATGTGTATGAATTAAAATTGCAACTTTGTACGCATTTCGTATTGCAGTCGATTGCTAACCTCATGGTTGTTGTTGACTAACAAACCGAATTCTGCTCAGCAGTGTTTTCGGAAGCAGGTAAGCCTATAAAGATTATCGTGTTCACTTATCAAGGGTTTGGCAAGTGGTTGCCACCAATAGACAGACGATACAACAAATAAAGGTACTACATACATTACCATATTTATCCGTATTCACTTTTGTTCAGTCTTGGTAATCAGCGTCCGTCTTCTGGACGTCTACCATTCACATAAATAATTTGAGCAATGTTCCTGATGAGCTTTGTAACCTGCAGTTTCGTCAAGTTCACTTAGCTTTGCACCAATCTCTTGCCTGGCTGAATACAGCCACCTATCAAGACAATCCAGCTGTATAGTTTGTTCGTGCAACTCTCACGTACAAACATGAATTGAAGAGTATTTGCAAATGACAGGTTTTTGCTCAACATATATCGCAAAAAGGCACCCGTAGGAAATCTGTTTTCATGAACAAGACGTACAACTTCAATTGAATCTCAACCTGAAATGCAAACATTACTGATTTAATTATTACAGGAAAATCGGTGTCCCAATTATCAGTATGGAAACAAAAATCTCTCCACGACTAAATGTGCAATCCGAGCCCAAATGTGTGTGGTAGTTATACTGCTTTTCGGAAATTTTATAGTTTTTGGACAAACCCGTCAATACTTTAATCCGGCGCTCAGGAAAACAGTCTGTACAACCAAATTGTGGTTAGTAGTAACCTTACAACCGATACCTTTGCTATCTAGGTAGAAGGTTAAATGTGTGTTTTTTTTTCGTTTTCATAATACCGATCAGCTCAAGTGTATCTGCAAGACCAGTGACCTTGGAATAACTTGAAAGAATCAAAACAATCGAATGGTAAAACGTAAAATCGAATGACTGGATAACCAGATTTTACAGTATCCAACGCAAACTTTGAGAATGTGCGCCCGTATCATCAATCATCTGCCACTTGTTCTAGACAGCATCGATTAGGTTAAATATTTCACACTTCGGTTACTTAATGGTAGCAGTGAATACTGAAGGAAACTTCGCTCACCATTCATCTGCTACCGTTTATGCTTATGTGCAAATATTTCCGGTTCGTTTGTTTCATGATTCATTAAACGTTGTAAGTTATCAACTGACCAGAGTGCATATGACGATAGCAACCCCAGGATATGTGCCAACACAGAATATAGCGTAATTAGTGTATCCAGTTGCTCCTGAGACATTTCAATGGCAAACCAATTAGATTACTCTTCAGTTTGAAGTTCACAATGGTGGTTCAGTGTAGAAAACATGTTTTTGGAGACTTTCTAAAGAAACAATATTTTTATTTCATTTGTATGGATGCTTGTGTGTAAAAGAACTCAACGCAATTGTCAAAAGGTAATCAAAAGTCACAATCACAGTAGTGTGACTGCAATCGGGCTGGAACAATTTGTTGAAACAAACGGATCTATCTCATATAGTTTGAAAAGTTAACCTCTATCGCTTATCTGAAGTTATTAACATTTATCAAAGAAATGAGCATAATCCCTGGCGGTGAAACAATACCATAATTTTACACACTTTTGCGATAGGTTCGTCATGAGCGAATTCCTTAAAATTTGAAGATTTGAGTGGTGAACCCTCTTTGTCATATTGATGATTATTAACAGTATGCTTTGCAATAAAGCGTTTTTCGAAATGTGCGTTGTATTAGGTAGTGGGGTAACTCCTCCTTGATTAGTTCGATCGCTAGTTGAAACAGCTGACAGCCACCGACAAAGACAACTCAAACGGAAACATGTGGATTAGTGGTTAAACTGAGGGTCAGGTCAAACGATCACTGATAGTTTACAAGAGTTATTCAACAAATTGAATTTTCTTCCAATTTCCGTAAAACATTTTTACTAAGTCACACATCACAGTTAATTTACCATGTAAGCTAGGCCATCCGGAACGCCTACTTGCTTCCTACAGGGCAACCTGATCATTACTCACAAGCGAACGTTCACATATGATGATTCGGTCGTGCCTAACGTGAGGTCAATGGCGCAGTGGTAAACACGGCTGCCTCATGAACAGCGTGTTCGTGGTTCAAGTCCCGGCAGTGGCGATGATATGCACTACTGACGAGCTCTAATGAGAGCGAAACTCGAGTCTAGTGCTTCTTTTCGGAAGGGGCCGACTGGATAGTCTATGGGGATGCGACAGCTGTGATCAATTGTGGGTGATGTTCAACTTCAAATCAACCTTGTTTTGCTTGTGCTCTAATGGAAGTGTGAATCCATTTTAATCTTTCACAAATAAACAAATCTAACCAACCAGTGAGGACACAACACATGACTGCTAAATTATGTAACGATGTCAACTACCGCAAATAGCCTCTGTCGTAGAATAGTTAGCAATCAACTGGATTTCACCTAAGCAGTGTGAATGGAGATTGAATCCATTAGGCTTGTTTAGAATACTCTTCTGTCCAAAATAACAGGTCAGCCATTTGCACAAAAGGCCAGAAAAATAGAAACTCCACATAACAGTAATTGTAGTGTAATGAAGTTAAAAAGCTCAATAATGTTACATCATCATTCTCGAATGACTGACATTTAACTCGTCAGGCAGTTAAACTAAAAGCTCTAATGTGTAAGTGTTTGGTAGTTCAAATCTATTTGTCTTAATGGGGTTGTGCACACATTCAGATTGCTGCTTGATTTTACTCATTTGTCATTGTACTGTTACTTTCTTGCTATTCTACACAATATTGACTGTAGTGTTATATAGTCACGTTAGTTGTGTCCCCATACTTCATCACACTTGTGAACCGATTGAAATCTGAGAAGTTACCAAAACATGTCTAAAAAAACCCAATATAAGTGGATTGATTTCACGATGTATACATGTCAACATACTGATCATCCTTACTACGTGTTCTTTAGCAGATTCAGCGTTTTTTGTCATGGATTAACAAGCCCTGGTACACAAAACAAATAACATATCGGTCTACAAAAAGCGCCAATCAACAAAAAGGTATGTAACCTGTCTCAATGTGAAACTGATGACTCACTCCGAACAATGCATTATCCCCATGAATCCACAAGTAACTCTGTTTTGTATTTTACTGTTCGAGTAAAGTACAGCCAGGTGCTGCGATACGAAGATACTCACCAGGGGATGTAAATCAAAGTAGCTTAGGGTGACCTCCACTAAAGTATGCGTCAGAACACGCCTGTTCTAATAAACTAGCACAGAAGACATTAGTAATTTACTGTAGCGTTTTTCTTATGCGTGAATATAACGTGCACTCTACACGTAGTTTCAAGAAGCATCATCGATCACAGTCGTATTCCACGTTCGTTTTCGCCATCTCTGGATCAAGTATATTGTGCGAGATAAGTTACCATAATATGGGCAACTATGCGTCACCACCAACAATGGACGACGAATGTTTCTGCAACTACATTTAGAAAGTATATTCTCTTCATTCAGCTGATAAGTTGTGTAATCGTTTGCACTGATTGCTCACTGGTTTAGAATAGTAGTGAGTATATATCCGTTAAAATAATTTCAAATGGAACATCATTCATACTCAACCAGAATTCTTGCATGCAGTTCGGCCGGCCCGCTTCACAAGGAGGCATTAGACTTCAGGTTCGCTCTGATTGAGCTGGTCAGTAGTGCGTATCCTTGTCCGAACCGGGATGTGCACTCCGACCCCCGTGTTTGTGAAACTAGCTTGGTAACCAGAATGCCAGTAATCTCACGCTAGATGTGGTCGACTAATCATATCTAAACACTCAACCGCAACCAGATGTGAATAGCGTTCAGATTGCCCGATCGTCTGTACTGGAGACACAGTAAGTGTCTTCTTAACTCCAATCGATAACCCAGTGATCAGAAACTCCTCACTCTGGTAAAAGTCACAGGCTTCATTGAACCAACTGAGCAATGTACATAGTTCAAATTGGATTTAGAGGATTTAGTTTATTTCACATTGAATACCACCCACATTCGATTACAGTCTTCGATTGAAACAATGTCATTGCGAAAACGAATCAGCCTAGCCCGTAGCCAATTGCGAGATCACATGACACACACATAAGCAGCGTGGTCAGCGTAATTCGGCTCGTCTAACGGTTCAAACCCTACCACCTACGTTGTGGATATCACTGAGCTTGTTAAGTAAACCATTGTCATAAATAACTTGTTTACAATACTGTGGCAATTAATAGGGCCATGTTGCTAACCTGCATTAAGAGTTCCGTGAATCAACTGTATTTATTTACTAACATAATAACCATGTAGTCGTGTTGTCTGCTTCTGTAATATCTCTAGTCATCTGAGCCTAAAGGTTCTGTAACTTTCCATGGCAGAATGACAGTGTGATTATCTATGGATCTAGTCCGGACCAAAAATAAAACGATTCGCACGCTACAACGCACGGTAATCAACTAACCCACGGAGTGGCCAACTAGTCAAAATGAATATTATATTATTCCGTAGCTTTCTAGGCCTGTATTACCTCGCCGTGGGGAGGGTGACTCTGCGAATCGATGGTTCGACAGGGGCGACGGAGCTACACGATTCACTGCTAACTTTGGCCCTGCCTCCTAATACGCATTTACCATAATGGACCCTGTGACTATTCGGGGACAGGTCTGAGTCACATGGATGTATCTCACTGGTCAAACAGCTCAATGTATGCGAACAGTGACAATCTTGAAAGGTCTGCTCGATGCAACTGCCAAGGAAACTCATGCATGTGACAGAAGCTTCGAACAGACAGTTCACTACTGGAGAGACTACGATGATCCTCACAGAAGGAAGATACTGGTCGGCGGTTGGATTTCCGCTGAAAAGGCGTAAAAGTAGTCAATGTTTCGAACAGAAAAAAGGAATTTCAGAAAAGTAGATGATGCAGCACAGTCAGCGTGCGACAATGGCCTTGTGCAGCAAGAATCCTTGAATATTGGTGGTCACAGTCGTTGAAAAAGATGCGCTCCACAAAATGTCATCACTGAGGAATCTAACGGAAATTGCAGTTTAGTGCAGATAAATCGTAATATATCGCCTATATTATATATATTTAATATTAATGGTGCAAAACCTGCGTTGGTGTTTAGCCAATAGTCAACATCTGTAAGTAAGTAATGCGTTACTCATCTACCTATGCCTTACAAGGCCTTCTGAAAACCAAAATCGTAGGCTTTGTTTATAATCATTTCGATAGCAGTTTTATGAAATACAAACTATTTTGATGCATACTCGCGTAGCTGTTTAACATTCAAGGTATGTGCAGACTGAAAGGTTATCATAACCGCAATTTCTTACATAAAATTAAGGATAGCTGATTAACGCATGCACCCTTGATTAAACCCACATTTCGATCCATTTCTATTTTTAGATTCACATTACAACGTAACCATGGTGAAGTAAATGTCATATACTTGAGGGTACCGTAGGCATTGCAGAAAACCCTTACTTCGGTATATCTCGTGATTATCATCTGATAACTTTTATCCCCGTTGGACGTCTTTTACGTGGGAAAGATGGATCGTGGATGTTGTTTTTGATACATAGGCTAAATTTAGGGACGTTATCTGATGGAGACTTGTCTCAACTATTTCTGACACAAACAGTAAATGTTGAATTGATCATCTAGTCAAAATGGCTGCTTGGTCATTTCAAGTCGGTAAATACACTGCCCATTCTAATGTTTACGTATGTATACAGAGTGTACATGATTATCGGTTAGAACTTTGTCCAACAACTGTTCGTCTTCCGAATGTCCTTTCTGAATAGAAGATTAAGCTGTAACGCTCACTTGTGCCCGCTAGGTTATATATTTACTTTGTATTGTCTTTTCGGCAAAAGAAGCCATACGGGATATTACACCTCTTCTAACAGAGATTTACTGAAATACATTAACATGGATTATATAACTACGCGGATATTAGACGATTACTGTTAATTGTTTAACCAGAATCTAAAATTCCATCTCAAACACAATCATAAACTTACGCACTCAGTTACTCTAGATCTCACCATAGACGTCATCTCTTTCTTAGTTCTGTCGTGCTGCCACCCAAATTAGCACGCGAATAAACCTACTCTAGTTTCTGCACTGCTGTCCGAGAAAATGTTCTGGTTTGTACCAACCCAATGAGTTCATATAATTAAAATTCGTGATATAAGAGCAAACAAGTAAACGCCGAGTTAGACGCGTAACAAACAGCTCTGAACCGAGTGATCGATCAGTCGTAGCATGGGACGAAACACTGATCGATTCTGTCTAAATCCTGGTTAAAGTTTGGCAACAACCCACGCTTTATGTATGCAAGCGTGCGGTTGCATTACATCCCGAGTCTCAAAGGTTTGAAAAAGACAAGCTACTTTGTTTCGTTCCGTATTCGGGTATCGCGTCGTAAGCGAAGTGGACAGCTGTTGGCAAATCGAACGATTAGTCGGCGGTTTGGTTACAAGTGCTTTAAATCGGATGCTGTGTAAACATGTGCTAACATTATTTTGGGTCACACTATTCGTAAAACTCAAGTAATTTTCGCTCCGTTCTGTCAGTAGTACAGGGGTCATGCATAATTTCGTGGCACATACAAAAAGAATCCGCACACAGGAAATAACGTACAAAAGTGAGCTTCCTCAAATCATCTAATGTATCTGACCCTTTCAACATGAGTAATGCAAACGTATTAGAAGAGACCCTATTGTGACCAATCTGGACGTGGCACACGCTCAACCAGCTCAACTATGAAGCCACTCCGGAAATTCGACAATTTCACACTAAGGCTCAGTTACCTATAAAATGCTAAACAGAGTCCAATAAATAATCCCGCAAACTGACTTTTCAAGTAGAATTCATCAACCATCTCAAGTTGGAATCTATCGATGTCATTGCCGAACCTCAAACTTGTATTACTGATAAGTAGTATGGCAGATGTAATCATTTGGGAAGGATAAAATTACATACAGTTTCAATGCTCACCATGTGAGTTGGTGGATTCCAGCGTGAACTGACTGGAAACTCCAGGTTCAGCAGTCAGTCTGCTAGATCACCTCGAGGAATCCATCTGGCACAGTGGATTTCGTAAATGAGTAGGCCTAAATCTGCATTTCCTGAGCTTCCGGCGTGACCTTGTAGCTTAGTTTGCACAGCGCTCTTTGTTGCCGTTTCTGTCGCTCGTTGGAATCCAGTGAAAATCTAGCTTTTTCCCAATTGGATCATTTCTAACTTATCAAACTCGCCAAAATACTTACCCATAATACAGTGCACGCATGTCAAGGAGCTAACATAAATTTGTTCGCCAAAGTGGAGAGAACACTGGTTATTTTAAAAATGTTCAGCCTAGTGAGTATTGGTAGATATTCTTGGCGGGAATAACATGCATGCCTCGTAATCTTGACTACCTCTACAAATTTCCATGTCGTAATTTCGTTTTGTTGTTCGGTTTTTCATCCGTAACTACCGATGTTAAATCATGCTTACATGTTTTAGGTTCCAACCATTGTTTTCTTTATAATTCATGTTCACACTATTTCATCCGTTACTACTTCGACTATTGACTATTCAGTAAATGAAGGGTTTTGTCTACATCGCAAATGGATAGAAAACCTTGTTACACCTAGCTACCGCTTTTCAGTTAATCTGGCCGTGATACAGAACGATCGCGGTACGTATATGCTTTCCTTCCGTTTGATATCAATGAAAGACTAGTGTTTACTATAACAAATGCTGAGAATAATTACTAAGTTAATAAGCGATTAGAAAAGGTTCACAATGTGAAAACCTGTAATCAGTCTGAAATGAATAGACATGAAGCATTACAAAATCTGATCCACTATTCAGCTGTTGAGAATACTTACACCTGTGAAAAGTAAACATGATTTCACAGTGCACGGAACTAAAAGAAAGACGTTTATATGCCCACAGGATACATACAATTTACATGACCTCCAACAATGTCTTAACCTCTTTATAAACAGTTCATTACAGCTAGCATGAAAACTCGCGAACACACTCGATTACGTCAAATATATCACATACTGATTCGTTACCACACAATGTGGAAAAGGACGTATACAGAGGCAACGAACAAAGGTTGGCCGGGTAAGAACTAATATACAAAAAGTGCGATTACTACCCATAACTCGTTGCACTTTTATAGAAACATTGGTAACATAATAATCACTCAATTATCAGTGCTTGCTCATTGGGACTTATCTATCACGTGACTTTTGCAGAACAACAGACCTTCAACCGGTCGACAGTTCATCCATGTTAGCGTAATTTCATCAAAAATTATCGCTTTAAAATAGCGATACATTTTCCATGAGAGCTATTTACCATTAAATGTTCATACAGTAAGCCTGCGATGACCAAAACCATAAACGATGTGACCTAAATATTTCAACTCATTCGTTCTGCTAATGCGTGGACTGAAAACCAAGCAACTTGAGTTATGTTATTACCGATGTGATCATCGAATAGCCCACCGTGGAGATTCTATACCGGTGCTATTCCTAATAACCTCATATTGAACAGTCTTGACTTAGTAGTTCACTCTCCACATTCTACTCAATCACCAACTCTTGTTATTTGACGTTCAACATGCCGACCTCGACGGACCTAGTCTGAGAAAGGAAAGATCCACTGGTTGGGTAGGCGGTATTCAGCAAAGGTCATGCAATCGACCTATAAGGAAAAGTAAGCGATAAAAACGATAACAGATTGCTTAAATCATTCTTGGCGAGTGGATACCAGGTTGGCTGCTGTGTAAAATTACAGTGAGCTGTTGTATGCAACTGTCATGCGCTTTACAGGTCATAGCCGAGCCGACTAACCGATCTAAACTGACTACATGCACATTTTTGTCCGACAAAAGAACGGAGATCACGTCGGCACCACGGTTACCAGAAGGATGTTGCATGCTTTTCGAAATACTTATTAAACAGCCGAACCCGTCGTTGTGCACACCACGATTCAGATTCCAACACTCCAGGCTAAAGATGCATTGCTACTTCTGCTCAATCGTAACATGGGGCTTGGCCACTTACCCAGACAGAACTGACAGACGTTCTCATTACCGAATGCTCGCGTGTATTCCGATCGGCAAGTCTGAGTATCACGTCGTTTATGCAGTCAAAGGAAAATCGACAGATAGGTTGACTTTCCGAAGGTTAACAAAGCGTTCCAGTTCGTCTACGCAATTAAAAGCAATCGGTTGTTGCCTGGTGTAAAGGCCTAGCTCAGCAACTGACTGCAACTCATCTTCTCTAAGTTAATGGACTATTAGTATGACACTTCCATAAAACGACATCCGGTAGCTGACAAAACCGGATGTTAAACGAACGGAGAACTCAAAGACGGGTACAGTCTTTCGGTATGTGGCATCAGTTCAGAGGGCAGATTGTGCTAGTGATCATTACGACAATTGGCATCCAGCATCAGAAACGCCCAGACTATCGCGATAACAGCAATGTAGTTATCTGAATCCTGACAGGGAAAAAAATGAAGCGTTTACTGTTTGTTCAGTGGATGTAAAAAGTGAAGAGAGATAGCTCTCAAGGCGCCAGCTGCTAACTCGCCAAACGGATTCATGGAATTATGAACCACTGGCGAAAAAAACAGGATGAGATGATGCAAGGCTACACTGGTAGCTTACAACACAAATAACTCCATGATACGCCTAAAGCTGTTTTGGCCTATCCTTTCAATCCAGTAAACTATTGGTTGACGAGGAATCGCACTTTTTATATACACAGCCGAAAGTTCTCATGCAAGTCTGGTCCAAGAACTTTGGTGTGCTACTAAACTTCCAAGCTAGCATTTACTGAGTGGCCGTGACTAACCTGCCACAGCAAGATTTCAAAGCATTACTTGCTCCTGTCTCGGATTCGACAAAGTTATAAACGGTCATTGGGAAACTGCGAAATGGAGAGGGTGCATGTAAACATGAGTTGCTAGGAGAACTTTTAAACATGGTGGTCCAAGTTCAAAACACCTTTTTTTGAATTTCTGCATTTCATCTGGGTGCAGGACTCAATTCCATAAGAGTCCCAAGACGCCCTACTCATACTTTTATTCAAAGGTAGGTGGAACAGGCAAAGCACCGACAGTTGACGTTGCTTCAGTCTGCTGAGCTGCATTGGAAAAGTTTCAACAAGAATTGCGCTCAGTCCATTCAAGAAGGAAGTTCTGGAGATCAGTGTCTCTGGGGCGTAATACCGATTCCGGATGAGCAGCAACATAATAGGCATGGTGTCTGCTGCTCGGGAGGCCCAGGGAAGATGTAGTGAATGCAAGCGCCTACTACATCCTCCCGTATGAGATGTTAACAAGGCTTTTGAGGTCCTGAGTCATGAGACACAACGGACGATGGTTAGTAAGTTCGGGTATCCAGGTAAATTCGTTGACATAATTGAAATGTCGCGTGTGGGTATGAAAACGAAGTGCAGCCGTGTGGGTAGATCACAGACAATTTTAACACTGGTACTGGTGTGAAGCAGGGTTATGTTTTGACAAAACCCTATTTAGTTTACCTTTAAAAGTTGCTCGTGTGAACTCGGAATACTGTGTCACAATACTACACTACAAGGACGACTGTCTGTTGAAAGTTTTTCGTCGCAGACCGTTTATCTCATGTGTCCACCTCCATGGAATTGAGTGCAGATGATAGTGCTCATAACGCAGAAATGACTTGCAATGGTTGACCATGAATTTTGTCACCACGGCATCCAACTTTGGACCATATAGAAACGTCGATAAATGCACGCACTATTAACGAGATCGAAAACCATCAACCGTCGATTATAAATCGTCTTCCAGAAGCAGACTAGCGGAAAACATTTATGGGAACACGACAGTTATGATCGACTCTGAGTAATGCTGTGCATATTAAACATAAATCCCCTACTACATACCATCAATCAGAATATCATTCAACAGTTAAACGAATTCTGCTATTTCAGCTTAAAGAAGTGCTTATCGTGGGGTCATCAGTTGGAGTAGACTATACAGTCACTGTGTCTTTCGAGACGACCGGGCAATCTAGGCAATACTCACAAGTGATTGCAAGTGAGCGCTTTCATAGGGAATTCTAGTCGTGTACAATAGAAGGTCAACAACAAAATGGTCAAGACGGCTGACCCCTGAGAGCGTGTCAGGAATTCAAATCCCGACAGTAACAAAAATAAACGCCACTGACTAACTGTGTCGAGAGTGAAACTCGAGTATGGTTTTCCTTAAGAAAAGAAATGGCTAAAAGTCTGTCAGAATATAAGTGCTCCAATAAATTGTGAATGACGTGCGATTTGTGTAATCGAAACTTCCCTACTATTTACTTCCTTTCTTTCAGCATTCTGCGAGTGAGGGTGCTGCTCCCACTTTTGAACTCCATATCGACGAAGAGAATGCAAATAATTGCACAGATTGCTGTCACTTGAGTGGCAACCTGTCGACAGACATCTTCGTGGACTAGAAACTGCCAGCTACCGTGGCCAAAGCTTCCAGTTACTTTGAATAGTAAGTTGCCTGCCTGCAGCCTACTGATGTTGTCCACGTTGTTGTACAGTAGTGAAACTTGAACACTATGTCAGCGGACATGTAGTATCTGAATCGTTTTTACCTGTCATATTTCAGATATATCCTGGGTATTCGGCAGTTAAACACTTTTCAAGAACGTTGCTCAATCATCGACAGTGGCGCAACCGTGTATTCACTCACGCTGTATGCCAAGGTGCTGTAGGTTCCAGGTCGGTATAACATGACTATATGGTATTACGACCAATACACCTGTGAATGCGGCTGTTGTCTGACTAGGTACTTACGTATTCCTGCCCATCGTCAACGAATAAACGACGAGCACTTGAGGTGCAAGTAAGTTGAATCACGTATATATATATATATATATATATATCCAGTGCGATTGGTAAACTATCAGTCCTCCATTTTAGACATTTGGGAAGTGGTGGCTTCCTACCTCTTGTTTTCTTTAGCTCTGTTGGAACATAGTATGCGTAAGATTTTGTTAGATTTTTAGTCCAAATTTAACTATTAATTTTCCTTCCTAATCCTACGTAGCTTGTACTAACAGTCAATTCCATAGTAAAACACTCCTTACGTTGTATTTTACGTATTTTTCTCTGAAGTTTAGACCGCACTATTTAAATTGTTTACTTTTTTCGAGAGTAAAAGGTTGCTATTTTACTAGCCAATCATCTGGATAACAAGGGTTGATCGGTTGAACCACAAAGTTCCCCACCCATACGTCGCTTGATCTTAATCCCTCGGGTCATGTAGGAATGAAGTGGCAAGTCACGTAACGAAAGTCGCTTGTGGCGACGGGTATGCTTTTTATAATTTGGCTCCATTCGCTGTGATACGCTAATCCGGAAACGGTTGCTGTCAACTCTAGTGTTTTTCGTCATGAGCGATTTTATTCTTCCACTCAGTGGTACACAGTTTAGTTTTACTACACACAGACTGTTAGCTCTAGTGTGCACTTGTAAAAATACAACAAAACGTTAGCGCACACATACACTGTTCTTTTGTGAAGTTTCAAACATGTACGTGATTTCTTAACTACCATGCGACAACTTGTTCAACATGTACGGCAAAACCTTTTGGCTTGCTTACTGTTTGTTCTTCATTTTCGTCCATATAAGAACCAGTGTGCAGACGAAACAAGTTCTCACGTGACCACTCACCAACGTCCTCTTTACAGTCAGCGCCATCGGCTATCATAGTTAATCGGTGGATGATGCTCACTCACGAAAGTGCACATACGCACACACAAATTTCTGCCTGCCGAACCACTTCTCGACAAACACTGTCTGCAGTTTTGCATAACTTATCACCACGCGATCGATTAGACTCAATCATTTGAATTGGTTAAGTTTTATGCCAATGTTCACACACGTATGCACACTCAAACACAACTTATTACGCCGCAGTGTCCCAAAGTGAAATTCGTCTGTGAATGCCAAGTGATATTGCTTGTTTAAAAACCGGACATGTGATGCTCATATATCGCATTAGGACATTCAGGCAAACGAACAGTTGGAGTGAAGAGCCACTATGTAAACCGAAAACCGCCTCTCCTACAGACTTACAATCGACAGTAATTTAAACATAGAATAGCTATTGTATACGATCATCGATCAGTTAGATGAATATCTGCAATTACGCACGCTGTATAACAAAACTATGAAGACGCTCGTATTGATCGGACTGAACGAGAGAGACCCATCAAGACAATAGGAAAAATGGAACATCACGCACAGCGACTACAGCTGGGCGCTTGGATGTGTTGTCCTACTGTATGTAACTTGAAATCTCAATATAACTGTTTATTGGCCTCAATCTTCGAGGCTAGAACAATAATCGAAGAGTTTCGTTATTTATTAACCCAAACAGATGTAGAACTGTAATCTGATGTATTTTATTAAAACGGAATCTAGTCAGATCTAATTGACGTTCAATCTGCAACAGCTTAAGATCTGGGACTAGTTATCAGTACACAACTAATCGTCATCAGCCACTGGTAGCCTGTGAGTTTGCGTTGTAACAATGGACGCCAACATTCTGTGCGGCATTTATCAGAGCTAAACTTTATACCTTTAAACAGTGAACTTCTCCGTTCTCACCGTATAACGTTTCGATTATCACCAGTAATTAAACATCCAACCTACTCTATTTTCTGAAACAATTGGTCGGGTTAGTGTCATGCACTTACTAGAACTGGCCCAAAGCACTCAAAATGGCCATCCTCAGGTAAGCCAGAGGACAGTTTTTTAGCTTTGTCAACCCTTCATTTAGAAATGGCCTTGTATAGGCCCACACAGAGTTGGAAGCGGATGATAGAGACAGTCTCCAAGTGGACAGCAGCTTGATCCACATGAATTTAGCACACCGTTGGAGTAGTTAACTTATTTCAGGGAATGTTGTATCACCAACTTAACGGACAGAAACAGAGAGTTCATATTTCTCGTGTGAAGCATAACAAGCCGTACTTGGACTAGACGGCTTTTTTATTCTGGTACAAGATAAATCCAAAGCTGTCAAAGGCTGACAGTTGTAACTCTAGAACATTTCTTCTGAGAACCACAATGTTATTTCTTCAGTTTGTATGTATGTACGTACGTATGTATGTATGTATGTATACATATCCTGACATTTTCTGCTACCTTGGCGTGGTGGTTTTGATCCGGCAAGCTGTGCTGATTGCGACTTCGGCCGCTGCATGTTCAACCGCGTTAGATTGGCCAAAGGGGAGCAGCCAGACAAAAGGCAGATGCGTTCGTTGTGTATGGTGTCAATATGTTGTGTTTTAGTTCGGTCTAATATTTTCTTTTTGTCTGATCTGATTCTGTTTATGTGTGATCGGTTTTCCTCTGCAGTATTATCTCTATGTGAAGGTGCCGAACGTCTTCGGTTGTGACTGTCACGCCTGTTCTAGGTGGTTGATACTGATGCGTATGGTGCGTGTGTGTCACTTGCTGCTTTGCGGTACAGGTTTTTGAACCAAAGGCTTTGGTCATCACCATTTGCTTGATTACGTGATTGTGCGATAGCGCGACATTCGTCAAGTGCGTATCACGAGAGTGATGCGCGGCGCTGAATGTGGCACCGATCGCAGACTGGTCAGGACTAAATTATTCATCCATGTGCGCAAGTCTGCTTATTGTAGATCTTCCGGACAACGGCAGAAGTTGGATATCAAACTACTGGAGAACTTCGAGACGAAGACTGCTGTCCAATGTTTGTGGAATCAAGGACGACTGGTGAAGGAAGCAAGGTGGACGGATGCAGGGCTACGCCAATCGACGACAACATAAGAAGTTCTACGATTCGCTTAAGGCGATTATCGGTCCATCCGTCCAGTCTACCAAAACACCGGTAGACGTGAAGATCGACTGTTCGTGCACCCAGCCAGAGGACACCATCAAGGTATGGTGCACATACTTTGGTAGCCTACTAAACCGTCTTGCTAACATTGACTGGGTGAACGCGAACAGTTTTCCGCGACAGGACACTAAATCTTCACTAGCTCTCGCTCCGGATTTGCTAGAGTTGCAGACAACGATTGGTCAACTTCGTAACGGGCAGGCTGCAGCTGAGGGTGGATTGCCAGGTAAAATACTGAAGAATGACGGGTCGGCGATGGAACACGCTTTGCTACAGCTGGTTCACTCTATCTGGGAGCAGAAGGTGATGCCAGAGGATTTCAAGGATGCTGTGACAGTACATTGGTTAAAAGTTAAGGGTTGCAAACAATGCCCCGACAGCTATCGGGGCATCAGTCTGGTGAACTGTGTAGGCAAGGTGCTTGCAAAAATCCTCCTGAACCGGCTGAATACGGATGTCCTAGAGACCAATGTTTCTAAAGAACAATGCGGATTCCGTATGAGTCGGAGTACAATTGACCTGGTGTTCGCTGCTCGACAGCTTCAAGAGAAGTGCCGGGAACGGAACCAGCCCCTGTATGCCCTCTACGTAGACTTCATCAAGGCGTTCGATTCCGTGAGCCGCGAGGTGCTGTGGACGGTGCTTTGTAAGTTTGGATGTCCAGGTACGTTCGTCAGTTTGGTTAGACTGTTGTATGTGAGCATGAAGGCGAAGGTGCAATCGTGTCACTGACGTGAAGCAAAGTTCTATCCTAGCCCCATCCCCATTTACTTTTTATTTGACTGTCATGCTAATAGTCGCTTTTCAGGACTCCAGAGAGAATGGCGTTGAGATAGAATATCGGAAGGATGGGCGCCTACTGAATATTCGACGTTTCGGCACCACAACCGGGTTACATATCTCAACGATGCGCACGCTTTCGTTTGCAGATAACAGTGCGTTGTTCGCATACAGCGAGGATTAACTACAGTGATTGACCAAGGCTTTCGCGACTGCGGCATTCAAGTCTGGATTGAATATCAACACAGGTAAGACATTTTCTTTCTTCCAGCCTTCTCCTGGCAGAGATGCTGTTCTTGCACCTGCATCTGAAATTTGCGTTAATGAAGGTGCTATCGAAAACTGCGCAGGTTTCCGCTACTAGGATAGCAACCCGTGAAAAGACTTATTCACGGACCACGAGTTACGAGCTCGTATGGCAAAGGCTGATACTGCTTTCAGACGTCTTGAAAGACGTGCTTGAAGGAACCACAGCCTGATACCGAGCACTAAGCTGATTGTCTACCGCTCAAGAGGGCTGTCTATACTGCTGTACGGCAGTGAAACGTGGACATTGTATCAGCGGAACGTGCGCTATTTGAGCCGCTTTCATTTGTAATGTCTAAGACGCATCTTGGGTATTCGGTGGTCGGATATGATTCCGAACACTGAGGAATTGCGGCGAGCAGACATGAACGGGATGGAAAACCCGTTGATGTTGAATCAGCTTCGTTGACTAGGTCACGTCCGTCGGATAGGCAATGACCGTATTCCGAAGTAGTTGTTGTATGGAACCATCGGTGCCATAGGTCGTGGTGACATGACTATATGGCGTTGCGATGTGTGCGGCCGCGAATGTGCTGGCCGTCTTGGATTAGTAGGTCACCAGCGTACTCATGGTGCACTGTCGGCAAAGAGACGACAAGTACGTTAGACTCAGGTAGGCCATATCAGTATATCCATTTTATGTTTGTCAACGATTGCATCGACCAAGACTGGTCGTTTGGCAACAAATCCGTTCCTCTTTTCAGAAACTTAAATGTCTGGGGTCTTGTACCCATTTTTTTCTTCAGCTTTTTTGGTGTTTTCTTTGCTGAATGGTTTGCCTGTTGTTTTCGTAGTCCAATCTGATTCTTGTTCTTCACTTTCATCCTCCCTAGAATGCAAAAGCATGCGTTTGTATACTGAAATGGTTCTTGTATTACATTTTGCACATTTTTCTTGTCAGTTTAGCTCTTGTCACTGAAGTCTCTGTTTATTTTCCCATTCAATTGGCTAACCAGCATTGGCCGACTGGATATAAAGGCCCTACTCACACACCTACTGATGTTATTCCTTCGGGTTTACACCGGATGCGTGGTGTGTGGGTGGTACCGCAAGTGGTACAGTGCAAGCCACTTGGGGTGATAGTTCAAAGCGCAGGCGTCCTTTGGCTTCGGTCACTGTGACAGGCTATTCCGTTTCGGATGCTGCCAACCATGTATACACATCGAGGGTCATAAAAATAAACACCCCAACCAAGTTACTTTCGCCACTCTTGCGAACTGTTTGTTCCCACGTTGACTTTTCCGACAACCATTAGTTAGGTTAATAGAAGTGACAACTGTATTAGACACATCTTCAGTAGGGGACTCAGTGATTCGGCTACATATATTCCTCATCACCGAATGTGATGGTCTAATGGGACAGTGGTGCTGTGGACGGATGAAGGGCTGAACTACTAGATTACCAAAATGTAATGGAGAAGAGCAGAAGTCGTAAAAAATGGCTAGAAAACCATTGGCAGTTTGGTGGTTCTCAGCATCTTCTGTGTGACTTACGTCAGTTCTCGGTCCCTTTATCAATAATCAGTGAATGATAGTGGTCTGAGGTACAGTTACTGACTTAATCCATCGATCAGTAAGAACACTAAATATCTTCAGAATGCCGTCGGAATCAGGAACCTATCTGTCGCCGTTAAGTCTTATTAAATCTGAACCTCACAAAGCACATGCAATCAGTAAACGGGGGAAATTTTAAAAAAATCTGCAATACAACTCAATCTAACGGACTGCGAAACGATTTGGCAATGAGAACGAGAATCATAACGAGACTATTTGCTAATGTCATGACAAAGAATAAACCATAAATGTTAAGTAAATTGAACCGTACAATTCTATAATCAACCCGCAATAATGCATGCTGTCCGTAAAAGACTGATTACTTGCAATATTCTAAAACATTTTTAGACACCTGAAAAGCTGTGAGAACACAAACATAAAATGTACCTGATGGTACCGTATGTGTTGTATACGTGTATAATGTAATATTGTCCAGCGTAATGCATTTCACTACCTCGAATGTGCCCAAAGTATTCATAAGAAGGAAACGAATAGCAAACAACCCTGTTTTCGGTGTTTGAGTCTGGTGTGTTTCCTTCGCACACATACATGTGTCGACTTTCAGTGATCCATCGTAGTTTTGTTCTGATACTAACTTCGCTCAGCATATTTCTCACTGAACATCTACAGGTTGATGTTGACAAATCGATTTGGGGGGAAAGAACTGCTGACGAAGAGAATTGATCCACCTTATTAACTAATAATAGGCTGTTAATTTATAGCAAGATTTCTTGACGGACTCATGCTACCAGATTACCGATCTTGGTCCCACTTTGGATCGAATGACCTAGAACACTCTAATAGCGGCCATGAATAATTTCAAAATGAAAATTTTCTATTTTAACATATTTTCTCCCTGAAAAATCTTCTTCAACGTGCCATTGTTTACACTGTACCACATCACGTGTTGCCTTTACTTACAAGAAATAGGTGCGTACATCGTGAACATTGAGTCCCACACTAACGGTGCACTTTGGGTTAATCAACAAAAACACGTAATGTAGAGGTTACCAGTGAATCGATCAATTCTTATGCTGAACAATGTGGACTGACAGATTGCTGCTATGGCATGACAATGTGATAATATTGTGAGAAAGAATCAATTTGGTTTTTCACCACATAAGATACGTGATACTTGCTTTATTCGAACGCAAGTGATTAAACGTAAACGAAACGAATGATTTGCACTTGTCTATGGAACACGCTATGGACGGAAAATAAAGTTCTGTTTACACTGTTTATCACTAAAGCTTGTCATTTTCCAACATACTTTTTTATTTAGAGAAGAATACAAACTGTGCTCAGTAGTGCATAACTATGGGTAGAATTGACCAAATATCGAGTCACTTTTTGTCATAACAATACTGAATTCAGCTTAAACGGGCAGATGTTCAAGAGACAAGTAATCATAATATTATAGTGGGCAGTGAGTATTATGTATTATGATCCCTTACCTCCATCATACAACTCCGTACTAATATGCATGGTAAGGTTTCTGACGCCATAGAACAAAAATATTGTAAGCACGCTTATATACACCACTGGATTCTAGACTTAGCTCACTTTTCAAAAAGTAAACCTATCACTCATGTGCTTTGAGCAAGTTTTATCGAGAAATAGTTTATTGGAGGTAATATGAACATATTTCTTTCCATACCTTGAGAGAAAAAATGCGAAGGCGCATTAAATCTCACAAGATGAACTTCAGGTTTCACAACCAAGTAATCAAAAAGAATAGAACCAAACGCTGAATTAGAATGGAGTTTAGACGAACGACCTCGGTGTTTGGCAATTAAATACCCCAAGCATTGAGTAAAATATAAAAATTCAAATCTGATCTAGAATGTCAATGTTTTCAGAACATTACGTTCAATGTCATGTTCTACATCACTGGTGGGTCGAAGGACAAAAGTTAGAGAACTGGAGAGCTCCAGTTGAACAGAATTCAAATCAACGATCGTTTGGTCAAGATAACTCAATTGAAATGATGTTAACAGTCAATCACCTGGTTGCGGAACCACTCGTAGTCATGGTCACTCAGTTTGAACAGTCCGACAATATAATCAGCATCCGAACACATGTGGCTTCTTGCTCAGATCAGTTTTATCTGAACTTTCAATTGTAGCACAAATATTTCATGCTGTCCAATACTTTCGTTGTCAATGGCTGCAACTCTCCTATGCACCGAATTTGGTAACAACGTTGAAGAACTGGTATATTAACGAACAGCGTCAAAATTTAGGCTACAAAATGGTGACTTCGTTATAATGGATTAGTGTTTCGTTCAGGGATGATTGCACATCTTGGAAAAAGCATTCAAATCATCTGCAATATACCAACTTGCATACTATGTATTTCCAATATCTCCATACATCCTTATTCTTTCTGATAACTCCTGCTGAACTTCATGACATTAAATCCACCAAAAATCGATGTTGACATTGTCGTTAAAAATATCAAACTTCGCTATCTGACCTGTGTGATCACTCTATTTTTGGTAGCTAACTTATTCGATACTGAAAAAGGATCATCAGTAACACTTAAACTTAAGTTGATATATAAGAGTGGCGAAAATAACTGTTTGTCTGGTTAGATTTCAGTGGGTTTGATGATAAACTTATACAACAAACCCATCCGGGGTGGTTATCGTGTACGAAGCGCTATAGAGCGTATTGCGTTATCGAATAGCAATATAAACATTTTACGGATTATGGTGCTTACAACGATTTGCCTGATCTTTGTTATTCAATGGCGAATCAGCACATGAACTGTGACTGATAATTCTGCTTGATTACCAAACCATCACCTACTTTGTCTGAACAATGCCATCGAACCTGATGGAAATTGTTAAGAACACTTATCGAAGGTCAATCTCGAATGACTGTTTCATAGTAGAAGTACCTCGACAGGCGAACTGAAATCAGGCTGTCTATAACCGTTCAGACAAAATGTATAACTATCTGAAGTTTACGTTCCACTGACTTGTTACTGTATAGGCCTATTTTTTTGCATTAGTCGGAAGGATCTAAAAACGATTATTAAAAACTGTGCAAGCCGTTTATTTGTAAACTTAAACTCAGTGTGTCTTTGTTTGGAGATCCTATAATTCTACTCCACTAGTGTTCACATTGATCATTTTTCTTTCTCTCTCTCTCAAACTGGTTATTCCGCTCACATTCTCTCTGAGGATGAAATGCTCAGTTCTCACCCACTTCTGTTGTAGTCTATTGTCGTGTTATTAGAAGAGATTAATTTCTCACAGGAAGTGAAGACGACACACAACAGACAAAGGTTTCATATTTTCGTATAGTTGACAGTTAGCTCTTTTTCATAAAGAAGCAATAAACCCGAATTATGCTATCAAACTAGCAAATCAATAGGCATAGTTTTGTCGGATTAGGAAGTTGTTTCAGGGCCATCTTACGTATAAGGCTAGGGTATGGGGCACTTCTCCACCGATACCCTACAGTAGATTCGACTGAATAATCATACCAAAGACGGATGGGAAGAAAGCTTCGTACGCCTACCCATGTCTACACAGTAAACCCTGTAATTCTCCTTCGGTACAGCATGTCTTTATATTCGAGTTCAAATATGTACTCACGTAACGGATGTCTTTTCCACACAAATGTATTGTTAAATCTCTTTAAGATCTTGGTTAACACTACATGTCGCATAAGATTTCCGATTTCTTCACTATATAAATCAAGTCCAATCTTAACAGAAAGCCAAGGAAAAACAAACCAGTTACACGCCCAGTGAAGTAATACTTGTGTGCATAAAAGTTGGACTACTTCGATGCGATTCAACAACCTTGATCGCCAAGTTATCGATTGTAATTTACCTAGTGGTCACATATCCGTTATAAGTCTGTAAAGTCACGTATCCAGTCAGCGTCTTGTGTCCATGAAACATGTACCAGAATCTCACGCATCGGTTTTGAGGTCAAAGTCGAAATATTTGAATGTAGATTTAGCGCCTTTTACAGTGTTTCAGTTTTAGCCTTTTGTAAGCATTTCAGTCAAATTCCGCTAAAAACGTAATCGCCTTCGAGTTTCACTCCTGGGGCACATCCTCAACACATCCGCGATTCGAACTCCAGCCACGTTCGCACGAATTAGTTGTGTCAACTACTGTACGAGTGAGCTCCCCATAGGCACTAATAAACTAGTACACGAAAACGACCTACAACATGCATGCACTATTGACTGGTTCTGACAAAAGCCAACTTTGAATCGGTTGCTTCTTTTCAAATTGGGTCGTCTGAAAAGTCCACGTAAATGTGAAATCTACGCTTAAGCCTCTCCACATAGAACTTGCTGCACAATTTTGTTTCCTCAATTCACTAAGGCTTGTTCATTTACCGCAATCTCTGTTTGTGACATTTAACAACATATGTTATTTATAAACAAAATACAACATATCATCAGGGTTTACAATGATGTTTGATATCGGATGAAATGAAACTGTCACGACACCCAGCAGCAATATGACTCGTGTGTTGAACTATTTTTGGATTTAGGTGTAATGTCTAAGACAACAACATCAATATTACGGATTGAGTGGGTGCTTCGGATATCAACTACAAGCCTGAATTCTATTGTGACAAATAATAGAAATAGCTAGCAGTATGGTTCAGCAAACAATTTTACATGTTGGATCGCCATATTTCGAGATTTTTCATTGACTACCACAAAACTGTGAACATCACGTCATGTAAAACGCAGTAGAGAATCATAAAAAGAAGGATTTCTATTGAAGACGGACACTTGCATCTGTTAGGCAAAGTAAATTCCCTAACAGCTGCCGCTAGTTTATGCAGGATCCGTTCGAACGTATTTATAAAATATCGTGCTCCAACAAACCTCATATCACTTGACTCCTTGATCTAACTGAGGACATCCGAGACTGATGTCATCATAATCATTATCAGCATCAACCAACTCCGACAAACCCTTCGTGTATTTCGGCTAGCAGATGTGTCCCATGCTTAAATTTAAATCGGAAAATTGAACAGCATGAAAAGCGCAGTGAGCGTCGTCACTTAAACCAATGACGATGTTCACCATACTAAACAGACAACGCCGTAGCCTGATTTTTTAAGGTCATAATGTGTCCACCAGAACTGTTCTCATTCAAGCTTTGGTTAGATAAAGGTATGTGTACTATACCTACACGGATATATCAGCAATGCCGATTTCTTAACTTGATATGGATAGGTTGTGATCTCCTCATATTGAGAACGATAAATAAGAACGTTCACGAACCGAAAAACAGACAGATATTTCTTGAACTGGCGCAATTTTTGGTGTTAGCGGCACAGCGCTCGGCATCAGATTTGGTGACTATGACGTAATTCACTTACTGACGAAAGCCGGTTTATCTAATTGCACTTCATCCGGCCTGTGTGGCGTTTACTGAGACGTGGTTGCGAGTAATTTCAATTGTTTAGTATCTCACAAACAAGTATCACATAGAACGTTTCCACAGATTTCACAAGCATGGTTGAGGCAAACAGCGTCCATCAAGCTAACGAGATTCATTTCAATCACATGTGGCTTTCAGCGTTTTAGACCAGATCGAACAGAAAATTGAATATGGAAATGAGTAGTCATTCTTGACGTCACACTATCCACCATGTCATAATAACACGGTGTTGTCTTTAAAAAGAAATTGCTGACAACGCACACTGTTCGATATTCGAAACTGTTCTAACGACCTTCAGTACCGGTTGTTCCCATTTAAGTCCAACTTCCACGGTACAATAGTGAATTAATCACCATCACTTCACGTTGTGACTGAAAGCGACAAGAAAGTGACAGGCGCTTGTCATGTTCTGTTATCTGGAAACATAAGAATAACTTTCCATCTCAGCCTACTTGCGTAACGATTATTTATACGGCCTGCGACAACTAATATTGTAAGCGACCGGTCCCATAGCACTCCATAACTGTCACGCTAAATTTACTTACTGAGAGGCACTATGGATTGAAGCTATTTCGCAAGATGAACGCAGAACAGTGTGTTCGTATTAAGACGAGCCTGATATCAGGATGGAAAAGAGGAGGAGAGCTAAACTAGCACCGGTCAAGTGTCGTCCCCGGATGAGAGGAACACCCCTGAGAAAACATTGAAAATCTCTATACTATCTGTCATTGATGTTTTCAGCGTCGCCACTGCCTTTGAAATGTACCGAAAGATAAACGATTTTGTTCACGGTCTCCAATAAAACTGCCCTATTTTGATCAACGTATGCTTGAGAATTCTGCTATAGAATATAATTTTAAATGATTGTGTCCTGTATTAATTGCCTCTCATCCGCTATAGTATCATCAGAGCATATTTTCAAAGCTCCGTTCATCGGATATTGGGTTAGATTTACATTATGCTTAATGGTGCAAAATTGCCAGACTTTGTATACCGTCGCATCCAAATCTGTTCTTATGACCAGCCAGGAATGTTCGCGGATGTTGAACGGTTCATGAGTCTTAGCGTTTAACGAGAACTTGGTATGTGCACTACGTGCAGTATTCAATTAGCAAAAGTAAACGTGGCTATCGGGTTTCTAGAGCAATGAACTGAAGACATAAAGTTCGCGGAAGACAGTCAGACCATCCATCGACAACTCGACCTTCATTACGTCATATGGAGCTAAACTTGGAGAGAGCATGGGCAATCGAAGCTTAGTTTGTGGCAGAAAAGAGAACAATGTAACGATAATATTAACAAACTTAACGTACGCTGAAGCTTCGGGCTGGAAAGTTACATCCGGTAACCTAGTGCTGTTGTCTTAAAAATAGGTATAGGCAACTGTATTTGAAAATCCAGTCTGAAAACTGTTTTGGTCAAGTACGTAATTCCAAATCATCATCATCATCATAAACAGCAATACATCAGTGGTTCACACTGATGCTTAACTGCCATACAACCATGAAGAAGAAACAAACACTGTTTAGGAAGAGAGAAGAAAAAAGGGAGAGGGTAGGGGACATAACCGCTAAAAATAGCTGATAAACTGCCCGTTCCCCATTTACCCCCTTCAATGATTCCCGTGTGAAATTCGTGATATAAATGTGATGTATTTAGCCTGATGATGAATAACTGAAAACGAGCTTGTTTGCTACACAGTATTTTTCAAAAATAGCTACGTCTACATTCAAACATACAATATCAATGCACCTACACCTTGCAAACAAACATGTAATTCCAAATCATAATCAGATTTCTGTGTTGGAAGACTGAGTCATGTTATCAGTATGTGATCCGAAATTCGAAAGCCAAAAAAAGGATGTTCTTCCGAGATGTACGATACGAAAAGAATGACTTCATTAATCACATCATAGAGGAAAACAACTAGTGATCACTGTCATACTGTGAGATATTCGAAGTGCATAGAAACGCAGCACCACTACAATCGACTTCAAAACCCTGGAAATTTCTATGTAAGACAACCTCAGAATTGTCAGCTAAACAGTTAGAACCATCCTAAAGAAAACTGGCGACTCTACGTTTAAGAGAGTTTTGTGGAAGTTTTGATATTTCAAAGTGTTTGATCGTACTATTAAAGAGATTATTCAAACTTGACGTTGAATCTCTGTTCATGAACACCCACGTGAAAATCACAATTGAGTTTCCAACGAGTATGTTGAAAACAAAGGTACTTGTATAGGAATTCCAGTAGCTTAACTAAGGTGGCAATAATATCGCTGAACGTGCAACACTCAGTTTGAAGTTTCAGGCAGGTCAAATCGTCATGTGAACAAAGTATCAATGTCATATATTCTACCTTAGCGATATCTGAGCTGCAAAATCAGAGAATAACTCAGTGTCTTGCCATGTAAAATCAGTCTCTCAGGATAATCGAAACACCACAGTAAAATACTATTGCATCGGTTCATAGGAATACCCCTTTAACGTGGTACCTCGGTCACATTGAGATATAATGTATTACGACCACATGTCTCATCGAGCGATGAGACATTTCTTCGGACAGCGTGTCGAAAGCAATTTGGGCGGGAAAGTTTACGACTTACTGTAGTCTTATACCATTAAAACAGAAGATGAATCCAATCGGTTGTTGGTTAGTTTAAAAAACATTCTATGATAACAGTACCGAAGAGTAGTACACTCATTGGATATGACTTTCAGAACAGTTTGTCCGTAAGCACATATTAGGAAATAGTAAACAAGTGAACTGCAAATGAAAGACGAAGTTCAGGTGTACTTCGTTGCGTTCTAAAAGGGCTTTGAAGCGGAAGGTATAACCAATAGACTTCACTAAGCAAATAACAAGATTTATTTGTAACTGTGTTGTGTGTCCGGCTTGCCTTTATACAAGGTTTGCTATCATGGATAGAAGTCAGTAATTTCTTATGCACAAGCTTTTACCTAAATGAAACTCTTATCTAATCAATATTTGTAAAGCTCAGTCGAATAAGAAAATCAGATCTTGCATATCTTTATATACAACCTAGGGAATTCTCAAGGATTCAAGACCATTTAGCAACATACACTGAACCATTCCCGGAATGTGTAGAGTTATTGCAATAACAAACCATATCAGCAACAAAACCAATACTTAGAATTGACAGCATTAGGACCAATGGAAAATGATACAGATTAATATCACAATAACCAACGACCCAACACCAGTTTGGTCACACCTCGTTGGTCGCGTGAACAAAAAACACGATTAACTATCACGTGTCCAGGTAGATCAATAAACGTAACTACAATAATACTGATTACAAGCGTTCATGATACTTGCACTAATCCACGGACTTCACTGAGACCGCATTAAACAGCAGAAGTGATTGACAAGCTATATACTAGTTTCAACGAAATTGGGATGATTCATACAATGAAGGCGGAAAAGATTTCTAGTTTTTCTCTAATTTTGTTAATGAAAAGCCGGCTTTCTGATGGTGATTTTATCAGATAATTCACAAAAACTGTTCAATCCAACGTTTCAGTTCACGCTCGTTTTCCCTGTCATCTTGCCTACTATTTTTCTTCCGAATCTGGCTGAATTCCACTCACCTACTTTCCCTCAAGTACCATCCCAGCAAGAATGCCTCTTTTCAAATCAACCAAGCCGTGATGTGCGTTCCGGTGACGAACTGTGAAGAATTCCTCACAGGTAAAAACACCGATAACTACCTGAACCATAGTGTGCATGACGAGGCTGGTGAGTACCTATCAAGCGACCAAACGTTATTCCAGTTTGATCGCCCTTAATGAGGATAGCATGGCAAATATTGAAACTAACTACAGGCTTATCTAGGTATACATGCGGCTCGTTGGTAGTGCAAACTGCATCACATTAGTCGTTCTCAACTACTATTTGTTTATGGCATACTTTGGATTTCCACTTTTCTCCCTTACCTTGTCTGAAAAACAATTAACAATTACAGAATCAATGTGATCTACCAACTATAGACTGTTTATCACTACCGTTAATATTATCAAGTATGGTATCTCATTTGTACAAACCGTAGGCCATTTCGGGCTGACCCCAACATTCGTACCTTTATATATTTGTACCCGGTCAGCTTCGATAAGAAACATTACACTTGTGCTTTACCCTTGATAGGAATCGTCATATCCATTCAAGAGTGGGACTTGAACAACGACCACGCTTTTATGAGGTAACCGTTTTGATGACAGTGATGATGATGTCATATTTAGTCCATCTGAACTCTCAATCACTTTTGCTTGTAAGCAGTCACCAGATTGACCGAACGCATTGGGCAAGACACGGTGTGGTTATTTCGTAACTTTAACCGGGCTAGAAGTCTTTATTGTGAAGTCAGTGATTTGAGTTAATGGAATAGTGGTCGTACGTTTGTATATAATTTGGTAACCACTACTCTAAGACAAATGGGGCAGTGGCCGACAGGATTACCTGAGGGAAGTGTGGTTAGGCGTAGTTTCAAGGATGGATCTAACAAGAGTGAAACTCGAGTCCAGTACTTCTTCCCAAAAGCAGCTGTTTGAAAACCCTGTGAGAATGAAAAAGCCGGGAACAGTCATAGGTGATAACTAATACTTGAAATAATAAAAACAACAATATAAACTTGCAGATAAAACCCCCAAAGTGGTTTTGCCTGTAAATCGGTTTTAAATTTCCTAGGATTCTGTGTAACTCATTTTCCGCAGTTACATGGATTTCCGAAATTCCACACATTCAGATTCTCACTTACACTTATTTTATACATGTTCAACCGGCTGTAGCACAATTGAGCCGGACGATTTGCAAATCTTGGAGATCCGGTTGCTGTTATGTAGATGAAAATTTCAGGTTACCTTATTTGCTTAGAATAATTAATATTTTAGACGAATAATTTTGTATATTTGGCGAACAATCGCCGTAAAGACTGTCCCTACGTAAGACGTTAAAGTTTTCCTCCCTTATACGAAACACTGAAAAGTTTAATGGTGAGTTAGAGCCGCTTCTCTGCAAGAAAATGGCAGGTTTGTCTTACAAGTTTCATTCACCGACAGTCGATTTGTTGTATGACAGGCAGTTTCGTTGTGAGTAGTATACTACTCAAAACGAGTATGTTACCCACAGGCAACGTTCAGAAACAAACGGGCAAGCTGCGAATGCCAGGAAGACGGAGGACAAGGAGAGACCATCGAAATAGTGTGTACGCGCTCGGCAGAAGTTCCACCAAGGCGAATGACAATGATGGATGTGAATGCATATCTAACTTGCAAATGAGTATACGCGTTTGTGGCTTGATTTTTGACATGACCTATACGGGCGTTTGTGCAACGAACGAATTCTCAGGCCAAGCGTCTTTTGCGGTCACAACAGATTGGGCTAACATTCCTGCTAACATATTTATAGTGAGGCCCGAGAAACAAGTGATAAAACGATTATCATTGTAGACGATACGTGACTGATCTCGTTCTCGTCTCAGACGATTAAATGACTTTAGAGAGTTAGGTGGTTTCGATGGGTTATTTTCACTTAAGCGTACATTTCAGCATGAAAAGAGTTAATTAAAAGAGTCTACCGCCTATTGATATATACACAAAGAGAATAGTCGACAGTCCCCATTAACCACTTGTCTATCATAAAAGCACTTGAGCACGTTACTACTTACAGTTTGAGGTTATTGTACTCCGATCAGGTGAACACAGTTTAGCGTGAACTTTCTTTGACTGAATTTAATGTAGTTACATTGAGTATACAATTAAGAAAAGGTTAGCGTTACCACAGGCCACCGTGCATCCTACCGGGTATCATAATCTGTTTGCTAGGAGATTCAAATATCCCAGTGATGTAAGGCATTTGACCTGATATAGTTAAAAACAGCTGGTATTTTCCGTCTTTTCCATAGACATGGTGATGTATGCCACCAAACATCACGTTGTTCGAGTAGTTTTTTTGCGGGAATATGCAATGTTATTGTCTGGTTGTCTTGTTCCAAATAATCCAAATCCTAAAGTTCAACGTGAAATACTCGGTGTCCAAATTAGCCAAATCCCACGTAGTCTGCGATTATCGAGCAAACATTATTGAGAACCACTTATGAGCCAAGATCACATAGTGTAGCCGAAATTTAAATAAACTGCACACCACGCAAACATATATCATTCATGACGGACACAGGAGAAAGGAACCTGTGACAAACACCACATGATTTGACGACGCAATACCACTGTGATTCGCTAACCATGTTTTCATTCCATGTTCAACGTTGCACAGTAACCTACAGTTCTTGAATAAGTGAAATCTGTTTGTGGGGTACATTTTTATTGGAAAAAAAGCAACCAGGAGAAGGGTTTTGTAGATCAACTGCCATCGTAAAATTATTCGTCACTAGTTGATAAGAGCCCGGTGATTGATTCAGAAAATCTAAAACAATCTCTCTTCTTGATGTCGAAGAGATTGTGCTTTTTTGATAGCAGGAAAGGAAATTGACTAATGCCTGGTTTTACTCGATAAACGGAAAAGTGGACAAGATCATAATTTTACTCCTCACGTTACCTATTGCTGACTACAGAAATTCTAATCCCAGTGTATTATAGCAGATGATAACAGAATCGGAATGGTTTCCATAACATTTTAGTATGTGGCCTACTCAAAGAACACTGTGAACTCTAGTCTACTTTCCCGTCTACGAACTTTTTGTTAACTACCCTGACTAACTGGTCAGTCACACTATCCGAATACACAAATTGACTACTATGTAAGCGGTTTACTGAACACATACATGTAACTGTAAAAACACACACTGGTCATAGTTTTCTTTGAAATGTTGATACAAACTGGTTGTATGTACACCCAGCTAGCAAGATAAATGAGTCAGTGTATTTTGAGCAAAGTCTAATAGCGCGTTGTCATATTCCAGTTCGGTCAAACTGGAAACACAGTTTGAAAACTGTCTGTCTAAAGACCTAGTGACTGGGCTCATGTATGAGGTAATAGACAATGAGAATAACATTTTGACTGAAAGATTATTCGGTGGCTTCTTACTGTGTGCAAATGTATTGTTGGGAGGAGATTTTCACTGAACTGTTACAAAGACAGGATAATGAAAATAATGTCATTATCGATAATAGGCAGAAGTGGAGAAATGTAAAACTGGTCACACGAAAATGATAACTACGTCCGCGAGACGTAAAACATGATGTGGTTGTTAATGTAACAATGCTGAGAACGTACACTTGCATTTATCCGAAACCACGTTAGATAACAGTTTTTTGGGAAAATGTTCGAGATTATGGCCTTGAACTACTGAAAGAGGCCAAAACCGAACCAAAGTTACTGATTTCTAACTCTAAAAAATCTCTTGGGAAACATGCAATTTCACTTGAATGTCTAGCTTTCAGGAAAACTGATTTCTGTACATGTGAACCGAACTTACAGAAAGAGAAGCAATTAAAAGTTACAACCTGGAAGCGTTCCAATAATCAGTTAAATTGTAGTCTTGGCTTATATTAAATGCTACCGCGGCACAACTATGTTGCAGTTATACCATGCATACAATACCGACAATATTCCTTCGTTGTCTCTTATAATTCCCTTTCATTTACGGAAAACGTCTCCTTTCATGCATTTTAATTTTCTGCACTAACTAACTAACAAACAGTTGAATGGGTAACTGAATCCAAATGTGAAAGTTCAAAGTTTCCAGCTTAGTTTCGTATATGAGCTGGTAGAACACTTGCCGTTTTTCGGCATGTTGTTCCTGTCGCTGGTTCGAACCCAGTCTCACTTGGGTTTCTTTTAATTTGCTGTTATTGTTATTGGTATTACTACTGTCAACATTGTCACTACTCTAAATATTATGTAGTTACTTTAACTTGCAGCTTATTTTGATTAATATGCAGTGATTACGAAGCGAGGGAGTATCGCCCGTTGAAATGGACAGTAACGTTCACGTTCTGTTTAAAAATTAGAAGGAAAACTAATCAGTACACCATCTAGCATTGTTGTTGTGGGACAGCACGATAATGCGCAAGTCTTGATATTGTCGGGCTGTCTGGGTTCGTATAAAAGTTCTTACACGTTTATTCGAATCCGGGAACTCTTCAATGGCAGGACAGCAATTGAATTCAGAACTAAGGTCATGATAACATCAAGGAAGATGTTTTTTTTTAAAATACAGGCTATTTGGTAACTATCTTAGGAGGCCCAAAAAATCAATCAACTTCTGGATGTCTCTTTCTGTTCTTTGACCAAAGAGACCTTGCACATATTAGAACTACAGCACTTGAGTCAATAATTCCGAAATTCACAGTTGAATTTCTCTTGCACTGTGTGCATTCACATTTGTGCGAATGAAGTCACATCTGTAGAGTAGCGTCCACATCTATCGGTGACCGTATGGTAGTCGTCGACTTGACGTGCTCAGGGAACAAACCGTTGATGAATATGCTCCAAAATGAATTAAATACCCTGGCAAGCATCAACTTCTAGCACAGCAGAATGAGAACAAGCTTTTTCAATAAAACACAGTGCTTACAAAAGCTTAAATGGGTTCGACGAAGCTGATACACTGTTCCCTCTCTGAACGGACTACTTCCAGTGAAAGACCCGAAAGAGTTATCCGCACGGTTCCAGGAGAACTACAAGTTTAGTAGAAGTAACGAACCCCCCTGCAACTGTTCTACCAAACAATAATCTAAATATAAGATAAAATTGCATCACAAATTATTTGGCTATCTATAGTAAATATTTCACTGCAAAATGAAAATCTACCAACTATTCCGCGGTTAATTCTGTTACAGTAAGTTGCACCATATTATTGGCAAATCAATCGGCACCGGCTTGTGCTCAAGCATCTTATAAAGAGATATATTAGCCACCAATACAAAATCATTGGAACATTTTGGCTGAAGATCCGATAGCTCACTCCGCTTCTATCCTCTAATGGATCGTTTCGGTATGTTTCTAGCAGCTAAAATAACTCCTCCATTAACTAGCACCTTCTGGTGCCACAGTATACCGACCAGGTAAGTATATCCATCAGGTTTTATCTTAGATATTAGCGCTTAACCACAATAAAAACCATACTTCACAAAAAAAATTCACACCGTTACCCCGTTAATATTATGTATCAAGGCATTAGATTACCGAGAGAGTAAGTTCCCTGCACAACGCGGCAAGATAAGTTCTATTACAAAATCAGGCTGTATTGTTGTATATTAACATATTGCGCTCAATTCAGAATAGCCACAGTGTAAACTATGCCCTATATTATCGTTGACAGACGTCAGTTGGTTTTCTTGTCATGACCCATCTCACTTTTCTAAGTCATCTCAATGGTATGTGACTGTGTTACGCCTACCCAGGTTAATTATTTTTGCTCTTACGAGAGTTTACACCTTACCGTTCAAATGTATGTATAAGGTGCTCATAAATAATGAAAAATGATCTTTGCGTCACTTGATATTTCAGCAAGGAACGTGCTGATAACATTCTTTGTGTGACGTTTGCCTACCTCGATTTTTGTTACGTTTAGGCAATAGTAAATATGTGCCTTAGTGTTTTTCATATGTGGGAGTGAGACTTTGAGGAAACGGTTAACAAAACAACTGGACCTCCGAAATAGCTTGATGATCTTACACATGTTCGAGAACATCTGTGTTTGTGAACGTACCAAAGGATGCATCCAATAGCATGCAAAGTACTTCAAACGACATATGATCATAAACTTTCCAAAGCACGGTTATCTCATGCGTCGTGCGCACACATGTGTTTATGGCAAGATACTCCTCATCCGGAGAATGACTTCATGATTACAGTGTGGCTACTGATTGTTGCTTTCCCCAATAATCCATCATTAATAAATGGGTGAAAAAATGAAATTTCACTGTTTTAATGAGAAACCGGTTGAACATAAATGTCGATGTTTTAGGAAACTAATGCAGATGAGTTTGTAAACTCGTACTCAGTATGAAGTCAGTTGTGCAGTGAGCAACACCGTTGCGTCATAAAAACCTGACTGGAGTTCAAGTCATGGTCGTGGCAAAAATATGCACCGCAAACAGTTGATCCTAGTAAACACTGACGAAGTGGTGGATAGTCTATTTCTACCTTGTTGCGTTAATCAGCATTGTGCACGGTGGAAAGCCGAGCCTACAACTCGTGAACAAGTGGCAGCTTCTAGAATACGCTTGACATTCGTCCAATAGAACACGGGGTATTAAAGAATGTAAGTAATGTATAATGAAGATAAATAAGGTTTTGTACAACCGACGAGGTCTATAGAAAGCGAAATTCAGATTCGATGCATCCTTTTGAAACTAGCTGGCTAAAAGTATATGGGAGTGCGAAAGTTGTGATCATTTGTAAATTACAGTCAATTCGCGTGAACCATAAGATAGCGTATGCGAAATTGTACTGTTTAATAAGACTAAATTTTTTAACGAGGATGTCGGCGCCCACAAATGGAGATTAGAACATTCAAACAGATATCAGACAAAACGTTGAGAACACTATACACCCTTACATAACTGAATCTGACCTCACTGAACTAAGGTGTGCACATTGTGGACTGTATGATTGTTTGGAGTCTACATATTTGACTGCTCAGTCTAGGCTCAGCACCGTCAGTGAACTCAGCGAGTTATGGGTTTTCTCCACGTGTCAACCATGGTGTTGAAGCGGATGCTTGCTCCACTGCAGACCAACAAAGGGTACACTGAACTATTACAGAATTTAACTTGTGAGGACAGTGAACTGTTTGGTTTATGAACTGTCGGGGTTTTGATTAACCCCAAATAGTGTTTGATACCTCTTATCATAGGCTGCATGTGAACCAGAGTTTAACGCCTTGATTATAATGAACTGCTCCAGTTATGAACAACATGTACTCATCTACATCGATAAAGCATAAATCTCATAATTAGACGTTGTTTCTTTAATTAACTAAACGGCTAGTCCAATTTTACTAAGTAAGGTTACTCGGACAGTGCCAGCCAAATAACACCGCTTAGTTAGGAAGCCGATTGTCGAAATGAATACGCACGTTCGCTGACGATTACGTTGCCCACCACCGTCTCTACAGGCAAGTCATATGAAACGGAAAACGACTCAGCAATAATGGTTGACGATGTGACAGAAATGAGAAATATGGAGGGGAAATTAGTCGCTGGTACGTTGAAGAAAGAAAACGCTGTTACGAAATTGAATGGCGGCACGACATGGATCACTAACCACGAGAGGCCCCGTATGACACCGACTCTTTGGGGAAAAACTATATGTGTGCACAATTATATAATGTATTATGGGCAAGACCAAGCTAGTTGATGTTTTTACTATGTGATGTACAAAACGACACCCAGAAACTCAGAAAGTTTTATCCACTATCCTTAGTTTGACAGGGTTAGACCACAGGCTGTCAGTAGCAAACCAGATGTTCTTTCTGTTGCATCGTTTAAGGCTACTGTCCACAGATGTAGGCAAGCTTTGCTCAAACATCTGTTCAGTGTGGTTACGGTACCAACAGAAAGTAGTATAAGTTTTATGGATGATACACCACCAGAACAAACATGTCGACGAAACGTCCTAATACGCTAAATGCTACAGCAACCGTTGGCCTAAAATCAGTTACTATCACAGACTGTATGTCTCAATAACTGTTGATTAGGGGAGAATTTGTATTAAGGTACGATTCAATGAGTATGCAGCAGTGTTGATTGGTGTTTATAGATGGAGATGATGACAGACGTTTCTTTAAACAAGGGGACTCTCGATATCTTAATGGATGAGTGGCTTCCGATTTGATACCCTGTTCCCTAACATCACGGTAAAATTTCGAGCTCAGATACTACGGTTAAAAATAAAGATAACACGACGCTGACATTTGCGGCTATGAGCTATCGCTAGGCTACAAGTATCGAGGCGTACCTTCCGAAAGAACTAAACCTTTTCTGTCTTGTTGGCCGAAGAATGAAGGTGTCGTCACAACTATTTGCCACTTTCAACAACATGTACGACAGAAAGACACCAAGAGTGACCATCCACCGTTACGTTAATGAGAGTTTTTGACGAAACTGATCAGTTCATTGTTAAACTGTGATAAGTTGGTACAGCACTTTAGAGAACATGATGTGATCATCGTACTCCCTTGCACATGCCACAGCTTGGTTTAAACAAAACCCAATCCCTATTAGTTAATCCATCCACCATGAGTAGCATTCCCCAGTTTGGATCGCGTTACGGATTCTAACCTCCAGACTGGCCTAAATGAAAGAGTATCACTCCAGATTAGCGCAGTTGACGAGCTGATAACAAGACGTGATTTCTGTTAAGTACCATAACTATTACTCATGACGAATATCAATGACAGTGATGCACTTAAAAGTGACAACACAAAACAGACGTGTGTTGCATTAGGTGCCGAGCGGTAACATGTCTACTCAAACTTTCATAAGGATTATTAACAATGAGAGGAAAACGATCAGGCAACAGAATTCTCGAACATAAGAGTTGAAAATATTTCTCACACAATCCTTTTTTTTTCATTTAGATCATCAATTCGTTCAAGTGCAATTCAACTGTTTGTGTCCGTACAACGTCGTCACCATTTATCAATCCGACTGAGTGGTTCACAATATGGTGTATGTATACAACTCCTTGAATTTCACGGTATGATCTTCACTCATCAACATGAACGACGATTCTCGATTGAATCGATTTTATGTGATAGTAAGCAGTGTGGCAAAACATACTTTTAACAAACTTCCTAAGTTGATGATCCCGAACCTCAAATTGACGACAGTTCGAAGTCATTGCCTACGCAGTATACTTCTCCAAAACAGTTTTATTCGTGCAGACCGGTCGTGTGGATGGTCGGACAGGTATGAGTCTATTAAAAACACGTTTCTGAGTCTGTATCATTCAGTCGCTCCCCATTGGTTACGAACACATAGTTCCTCTATAAGAAGTGTCATCCTAGTCTGGTCCGTCTGAGAAATTGCGACTCAAAGATAGTGTATTAACACAGGAAAATGTTATAGACTGTTTCAGCTTAGTTTAGACTTCAAGATTTGCCTGACAGACAGTCGTAACTCGACAGAGTAACATACTGGTAGCTGACGTCTTAGACACGGAGCAGTGTAAAACAAGAACACATGGTCAATCCAAACTACAATCTTATTCGGGTCACTGTTTGGGATATCCAGGTCAAGTATGAATCGGCAACCATAGTATGGTGTATGAAATTATGGTTACTTACGGAATAGGTAGTATCCGTTGCTAGTCGCGTCTGGCCAGTGATGAACCAAGCAGGTAGAAACATGTCACACGGTGTTGTGTCTAAACCTTTTCTAGACTCTGGAGATTGACCAGCATTGGTAAGGGTATCCGTTCCCATAATGTCCCCATCAAGGGATAAGTGGCTGTAGAACAATATTTTGATCACATCAGGCGTAGAAAGGTTTCTCTTTGTACCATGTCCACGGGTATCAGCTACCGACAAATGGGTTCTTAAAGTTGGAGACGTACCGTATGGGTCGCCGTTGGAGGAAGTAGAACAACTATCCTTATCACTGTCGGTCACGGAAAGTCTCCGTTGTGAATAGGTTTGCACAGGATCGGATGTGAATTGCGTAGTCCACGGAGCGATTGACGACAAATTGACCATCGATTTGGAATGACCTGCTCGATGCTGAACCAGATTGTCGTCAGTGGTTTCACAACTGAGAAATGCACTATCATCGGCTGCTATGTACTGTCCAATGCCCAAATTTCCGATGAAACCTTTATCAGTTAACGCACTATTAAGTAAAGCCACCTCCAGTACATCCGTTGTTTTAACACTCTGATCGGGCACATTTTTTTTCACACCACCCCATCGGAAAAATTTAGGCATACGTCGTCCGATACCACCGTCTTTAGGTTCAACCCTTTTCACCTCAGGCATAACTTCCGGCATTACCTCGTCAGTTTGCGTTAGATTCATCAGACTTTGATGGTAATGAATTTTACTTTTTGATCGAAATTTGGTGCCCAGTGGTCGAAATCGTCGAAAACGATCGCGCTCCTCTTCTTGACCTTGCATGATGTGGTCGATGTAAGATTAGAATGCATTCACAAAATAAAAGCTTCAATGCACTCAACAAATTGACTCGAACACACCGCTGTGCTCGTGTCGTGCGGGCCGAACGTGATCAGATTTGTGGTTTTCATCTGAGCGCGAGTGCACAGGTGTGCACGAGCGCGCGCACACTGCGCGCTTGCCTAACCTTGAGTCACCCTATCGATTGCGTCTAAACGCTTGAATGCGCAACGTGTTGATGTTTGCGTGTGACATTGCCTGTTTGTACGTCTACTTCCAAATTAGAACTGCTTCAACTGTGCTATGACTGGGGTTATGGTCTACTCTCGTGTGTGTTTGGTCTATCTTTACACGACTTGCGTATGCGATGTTGTGGTTGTGTCTATGTACCTTCAAGACAAGTGCGTCCGCCTAATGTTTGTCATACGCGCTGTGTGTACACATGTTCATGTGTGGACAACAGCCCACCTAGCAATGTGGACAATCGCAAATGCGGCTGGGTCGATTGAAGTCAGAGGCGACTTAGATAATTGACGACATTTTTTTGACAGTTTCAAGAGGTTTACCAACAAACCTGTTCCAAGCTCAGACATGTAAGAATTATCAGGACGGCTGAGCTGCCTACATAGCTGCGAACGTGTTAAAATGGAAATCGAAACTGTTGAGAAATAAAGTAACTTGAGTTAATGATAAGAAACATTCCTAACTCAACGCTCCCATCATCCACGAAATCGAGAATAAATCAAATAATTTCATGCCAACGTATGTTTTCACCCAAGAAACTTCAAACTTGATGAGAATTTCAGCTGTGTCACTTAACGCTCTTTTAAAGCCAACATTCAGAACTTTGCTCGTGGTATGATGGTACATCTCTCCTTCTCATGACCGCATCAACACTAGATCGACCACGATTTTCCGATACTAAAAGTAACCAAAAGTAGCCGTTTCCTCCACTTTCACTACATGAAGTTGCTTGCCTTCTCCGAAGCGATGTAAATCAATACTTGCTGTCCGGTCCTGTGTGTGCATAAACTGTCGACTCACGCAGCTGGTCTGCTCTGGAACTGAAAACAGTCCTTGTTTTGTGTAAATCCAATCGTCGATTGTTTCTATTGTTGTTGCTATCCACATGTCCTATATATTCCAATGTTTTACGTTCGTGATTGAAGAGAGTAAACGAAATGTTAACATCTCGCAACGTATGTCTTCTATCGTTACTGGTGAACTGGATCAAGGGAACTCAGTGTTTTAAATTGAATGTTTGACAAAAGAATGTTTGTGTCGATCAGTGAACTTTGATTAACTTATTGCATATGGTTAAAATGAATCCTGAGTCTTCTAGCTAAACTCTGAAATGCACTCGAGTAAACAGACTAATGCACCGATACCACTTGGTTTATTTAATTGAATAAGTCAACAAAACCACCCGTATTAATGTAAACACCTTGAGACTAAAATCTTTTTCGTTGAGTAGGTAAATCATATGGATAAGCACACTTATGAAACCAAACTCCGGCCGAATTGCTTGAGTGTAGAAAACTATTCTGGTGTAAACCCTTCCATATAACTTAATGACGGACACTAAACCTCTTGTTCATGAGAAACAACATCAAAAACCGCTTCTTAGTCTTCTGCATTCACGACGGATGAAAGTGCTTCCACTTTTAAAATTCTTGGTTTTGTACTTCAGCATATAAACAGAAAGTGTGATATGGTGTTGAAAAAGATGTGGCATCCAACGATTAATAAGTTTTTCCATATAAGTGATTGATCAGTATGTTGGGGAAACAGTTTCAACTAACCGACTTATACTTAGTTCATTTGTATTGCATGCAAACATTCAGAGCTACATCACTTAGTATGTTCTTCTATGCATCGATAGGCCACTTCGTCGATGACCACAAGCGATTGTTTAATGGATGCACATATTTGATGAATTTACCAAATCTGTCCCTGTGACTCATTGAAGAAGCTTAGACAGAGTTCGGATATTCTCCCAAGTAGGCCAAACAAATCAGTTAGAATTGTCTTCATGACTAGAAGCGATTACTGGTGAGTAGTAGGGAATTTCCATTTTAATTTAGGTTGAATATCACCCACAATTGATCTCAGATGCCACATTTCCATTGAGCTCCTAGTCGTCCACTTCCGGGAAGAAGCACTAGATTCGAGTTTCGCTCTCATTAGAACCCGTCGGTAGTGCATATCCATTGCCACGGCCGGGACTAGAATTTCGACCACGCTTTTCATGAGACAACTGGGTTGACCATTGCGCCATTTACCCCACATTAGGAACGACCGAATTATCGCATGTGAACGCTCAACCATTTTTGCTTGTGAGTAATGATCGAGTTGCCCGATCGCCTCGAGAGGAGACACAGTTACTGTCTGGTAATTTCAATCGATGACCCCCCGAACAGGACTTCTCTCCAAGTTGAAATCACAAAAATCACATGTTCAGCGGTATTTTTATTACTAATAAGTCGTAGGGGATTTTGGTTTTCATGTAGATTGAACGTCGCTCACAATTACTCGTAGCTGTCGTGGTTGCCTCATGAAAGCATGACCGGAGTTTTAGTCCCGGCCGTGGCAATGGATATGCACAAGTGACGAGCTCTAATGAGAGTGAAACTCGAGTCCAGTGCTTCCTTTCGAAAGAGGCCGACCAAAAGGTGTATGACAATGCGACAGAAGCGATCACATTAAGAAACTGAGTAAAACTTTCGGATATCAGATAAAGTTTTGTAGTTGCCAACGAAAGGAACAAAACAGAGTATGTTGAACATCAGAGCACCAAATGTCTTGAGTCACTCAAGGATGAAAAGTTGTTACCCATCTCGAATTTTGAGAAACTACGACCACAGGTTTCTACTAAAACCCGACTCTATTGAATGTCGAGAGTGAAAAAGCTTGGTGTGCCGGTTCTTCCAATACTTGATAAGATGAATTCGCCTTACCACTCGACGGCGAAGTGGCTGGTGAAATTGCTCGAATCCGTCCGAAAAACGATTGCCCCGTTTAGTCTACGTGGTACGTTTGAATTTGTCGAATGTGTACAGGACATTGATATGAATTCCCGGAAATCACGCTCATTGAGCTTAGTGTCGTCATCCACAATTGTGAATTGTCAGTTATACACGTGACCACGTGCCTGAGACTGGACTCGATCTCCGGTTACCAGCCTCACATTTAAAGATCTTTTGATCCAATGCACAGTCATTGTGCAACTGCTATTTAGCGATGTTCTGTATCGACAGGCAGATGGTGTAACAATGGGATTCCCGTTCGGGCCTCTTCTGGCTGACATATTCATGGGGTAGCTTGAAAGCATCTTGCTTCAATCTACCATCAACCAGTTCAGTCAGTATCATCGATACGTGGACGATATATTCCTCATTACTAACCCGGACACTACTGTGTGCATAATACTTGACAAGTTAAGTCGCGTCCCCCAGTCAGTTAAGTCTACACATTAGGAGCAGACTGGAAACGAGACATCTTTCCTAGGTGTGCATTTGCGTCGACAGACAGATAGCACTGTTCAACACAAGATTCATCACAAGAACAAGTGATGTTCTGAACAAGTCAGAACAAAACCTTTGCATTTTTGTACCCCCGAAACAAAAGAGAAACCTAGTGCATTGCCTAACTGACAAAGCATACAGATTTTTTTTCGCAGATACGCCAGACGGTAAACTCGAAGTCAAGGATAACGCACTCCGTGATAACGGCTACCCGGAACAACTTATTACCAGAAACGTGATCAGATTTTCACCTAAATCTGGAGTGCGGGACGTAAGAAGGAAGCCCATGTTTATTCGAGTGCCGTTCAAAGGTGACTGCCACAGAATGGCTGACAAATAGGCTCAATCAAGCAATCAGCACGATGTTTACAATAAATGAACTCCGTATCCAGTTCACTATACCCCTACTTCTCAGTTTTTAATTCAAAGATAGATTGATAGTTCAGACCTCACCTATGTACATCTACTCATTCACTTGTTTTTGTGGAGTAGTTTAAATTGGTTGGACGTCAAGACAGCTGCCGAAACATATCCGAGAACATCCTTCACGATGGCTGGCGCACGGAGAAACACGGTCGGTCAACAGCGCTATCGTCGTTGATCTGGTTGAAAGCTAGCACCAGGTGAAAAGTGATGGAGCCTTTCAAGTGGTATATCGTTTGCCACGCAACCCATCAAAAGCCGTCCGACTGAAAACACTTTATACTCCGAGGTTATTGGTGTCAGGCTGATTGACCCGGTGTTATATCATCAGAAGCGGTTTGTTCAGGCTCTACGTCTACCGTGGCCACAAATCCACCGGATCGGTGGCCAACACGTGTGATCGAACCAGTGGGCGAGCGTGACATAATAAACAAATCAAACCATTTCGAGCTGATTGACCAGTGGTCTAGTCTATCTGTAATAAGTCCGATCAATATCTCCACCTAGCTTTATGAACTCCCAGTATATTTGTACCGGTCTGATAATCATTTATCGAAAACGTACATTCGCCAACATGTCTTTATTCTCCTATAAATTATAAACGACAGACTATCTTTCAATAGGATACCCTACATCTGGCCACATATCTAACATACAGAAATACTGAACGTATCTGTCTGTTCGACGGTCACCAGACTAATTGCTCCTAAATAATCTCACTCCTGTAAGAAAATGGTATCAAAGAATGAGAAGTTCACTGTGTAAATCCGCTTTTGTAACCCACGATGGCTTGTACGAATGGTTCTTACGGAGTGATATTTGTTATATGCTATTAGACAATGCGTTTTATGTCTCACATCTATATCATCTGACAAAAGAAAATCAATTTTGGGTTGGATTTTACGACAGTCCGAGTATAACAGACGTATGAATAAGGTGTATGTCCTTCATTCATCCATTCTACACTTTTGCATAATGTCGTAGAGAAATATCCACTCATCCAGAATGACTGTTCTGATTCCTGTTTGCTTGTCAGTACTGATAGCGTACACACTTTGTTCAACATAGCCTTTTTACCTACTTACTATTTCCCACATAATCCTACGTATGAACATATAAGCGAAAGAACCAGTACAGAATTCATCATTGAAGGCTGCCTAACTCGATATGCGAGAACGGATGCATTGTCTTTTTCAGAGCAACTTCATACTAACTGCGACTTTTTTCTATATATGAACGTCAGATTATGTGAAAGGCGTCTGGTCTTTAACCCTATAAACAAGTGCTTGCACGAAACAGCGCAGTGAGTCGTAGACGAAAATCATATCTGCACTATGCTGATTGACGGGTGGTAACTACCTAGCCTTACATATCAGGGTTTCCATCGATTTTACAGACACACAAGATTGTGGTTGATAGGTTGGAAAATTACTATTTGGTCATACCTACTGTGGTGTTACTAGCATTCTGATCAACACACTGATCTCACCACCACAACAGCCGGTGTGCACATTCTGGTCCGATCGAGAATGTGCATTATAGATTACTTCTAACGAGGGTGAAACCTAAGTCTGCTGTTTCCTTTCGAAATGAATTAGCTGAAATATTCACCTGGATGTGAAAACTGCGGTGAATTACAGGTGGTAATCAATGTAAGTCCCGACAGTTCTATCAATAACGAAGATCCGGTGCATAAGGTGTCGGTTATGCCACTGCACTTTTCGTATAAAGTCCATCAGATAAGGGGAGGCCGCGCCCGGAAATAAGTAGTATCACTCCTGTCGTTTCTGAAAATAACCTAGACACAGTGATACAATACGTGGCTGATAGCTGATTCCGAAAGCGCCCCATCACACACGTCAACTCAAGTTGTTTGTGCTAATTCTCTGTTGGCCTTACGCACACACTGAGCATCCAATGTGAATCCGAAAGAATAGAGCCGAAATATGTATGAGGGCGAATGTAGCCAGCTGGGTCAATACTGGCTAGCCACATGATAGGCTAGGATGAAAACGAAAGTCTTATGTTCCTGAAACAAAAATGGGACGGTATTCATAGGCACTTAAGAAGGTAAGTATGTATTAGAGGTAAATAGCGTATAGTTCGGACGTAAGTTTTGACGCCAGTTCATTTTACATAAGGTAAGTGAGACAATTAGCTTAAACCGTTGACTAGGACACAGTACAAAAAATTAGAAATACACTACGTCAGTAAAGCCAAAGACTATATTTTATTGGGCTACCACAGCTCATGTTTAGAAAAAACAATAACATATTGTTATAAGCTCTCCTAAACGATACGCTGGTTCGTCCTTGCTATCGTAATGGGCCTGGCAGAATTCGGATTCTCCTCCCCTTAATAATTCACACGATAATCTCGGTCACGAAAAGTACAGCGACTGGCTGCGTATTCGCTCCCAAGACAAGCCAAAAGACGCATACCAAAAAAGAGCTTGTTCCGCCCCAAAACGTGTGCGACCAAGGCGACAAGGGCAAAGTACTTATAGGACGCACAGTGGCCATAAGAACATTCTCGAATCATAAAATGAGAAGTTCGGGTCACTAATGGGCACGACGGAGTAAAAAGTCTGACGGGTAAGAGCTAGCCGAAGCCACCCTCTCCGCCATTCTGAGCAGGTCCGCTAACTAGGACAAAGTCAATCGTTTTTTCATTTCTCACGGCGTAGGCGCCTTGAGGCGGCAACAGGGTGAGCGCCCTAACATACTTGCCCCTGGCACATCCCCCATCTAGTTGGTGGTATCTCAGTCTGGGTATTTGGACGCTGCGTCAGTTACAGACAGCAACAGCACTGCTCGTATCTCCACACGGATACAGTACCAGGACCTACGGCGCCTGAGCTTCATACACGTGGTTGAATTTACAGTAAAACACATGGCGCCGGTTGAACTTTTGGTCAGCCGTCCGCAGCGTAATTGTACAGGCGGTCCAGCTGAAGAGTGTTTCCTCTCAAAGCTTAACGTCAATGATAAAACGCGAAAAACCGTAGTATGATAGCTTCTGATCGTCAAGGTTTTACTTGAGTGATTTTAACTGCACACGATCTGTTTCGAGATCCCTAATCTCAGTCGTCAGGCATGTGTTTCCTAATTAACGAATCCCGGTTAACGTCACCTTAAGTTCAGTCCCGTCTATAAATTCTGATTAAAATGCCACGACGTTTGCGACCGTCTGACAACCGGGTGACCAGGATGTACAGATGGAAGTATTTTACATACGGTATGTTTCATTTGTAGAATTTCCAGGGTTCTGTTATGCAACCCTTAGTTTGGGGTTTATGTGTTGGCTGCGGCTGTTAGATTGCCTTATTCAGGGTGTCCGTGATCTACGGGAATGACCTGTAGAAAACTGAAACCTGAAAAACCGTTAATGCAGATTCCATGTGTAAAAGCCCTTCCATCTGGAGAGGGCAAACTGTTCGTCCAGTAAGTATATTCTTAATATACAACATTTGTTATCTGTCTAGGCCATTTAACACATAGCTTTTTATTTTACAGGAAACTTTAAGTGACATCACTAGTCTATCAGATCTCCGGGAGAAAGTCGTTCTGTGATTTATTCCGCTGTTTGCTGTAAACTAATGGAAAATGACATGCATGTCATTCGCTCCAATCTACCGGAAAATCAAAAGTCATCTAATGTTTGATTGGTTGCCTACAGACACCGTCCTATGGATTATTGAGTGTCATGCCTAAAACAGTGTTCATTTCTGCGACCCACTACCGGTTGTGTAGTTTAAGGCGCACCTAACGTCGAAAGCTGTGATTATTGATCTCCAACATGACAAATTTAAAAAGACAATAATCTGCCAAACTTTCTGAGATTGAACTTATAAATGTTTACCCAAAAACGTTATTCTGTCTAATAGAAGTCGGTTTTACACTCTGAGTAAACCAAGGGAAATAGCTACCAACACTTATCAAAGCTCCGCGGTATGTTTGCCCGAAAAATGATTATTCCTGTTCAAACGCATTAACACGTCGAAGGTTAGCAGTGGAGAACATTCTGTCTGCAAACATACAGCGAACCGCTTTAGTGGAAGGAAGAAATATTCGCAGATGTGGTTACATTACTCACGTGGTTGGTCTATAGTTTGTTCCGATGGGTAGAACAAATACTAATTTTTAGTTGACACATAGATACAGTTTGTAACGTAGCTAAAGTCCCTACTGGTAATTCAGGTGTACTTCGATACACATTAAGAGGGCTCGGAGATCGATAATGTAGGCAAAGCGAGAGTAAGATTTCGGTGCCCTTGGCGCTCACCAAGGACGTAGAACATATTCTACCGATTTAAGAAATTCAAGCTGTGGCCTAACGACACAGAATTTAAATTACTGAGGTTCATAGAGGTCGGTTACCAGATCCAACTGTGACTACAGTAGGTAGTTTATTGAGATGTAATAACATACTGGTCACTTAAACTTGTTGTATCACGAAGGACAACGCTACATTAAATTAAACCGTAAATGACAAAGCCACAGTGATTAGGGTCATTACTTACGCTCAAACACTCTTGTTGCCATGTCATTTAAATATCAACCCAGGTCTTAGTCTCAGTGATGTCGTAGTGTTTTGATCCAAGAATGCCTATGGCACAAGGGCTATTTATTCAACGGAGCAACACATGGGTTAAGCGTTTAAACAGGACCAGAAATAAAACCATTCATTTGCACGCGGTATTCGGCCCCAGACCGTCTGGGTTGACGCAGACGCCAATGCTCAGTTCCTTCAAGTAGCAGGGGCCATTTTGGGCGATGCCGCATTCTGATGTTCACTCCTGCATTTTTCCTGCGGCTTGTACGATGTCAAAATATATGTTTCGGTCCTACTACTGAATAGCCGTGGTATGGGTAGTACGTTACGATCGCTCAACTTCACTGCACTCTTCCCCCCGCAAAGATTGTTCCAGCTGCAGCAAAAGCCGTCCAGGTTCCGTTCGCTCTCTTGACGATCTGCGTATTGGCCTCGGGGACGTCGCTGTTTTTGGCGTACACTCTCCACTGCTCGGGGTGTCGTACCATTTGTGAAGCTGGCTTCCGTGCACTCGATGTTGATTCCTCTCATTCTTGATCAGATACGCTGGACCACGGCAATCCACTGCCACATAAGGTCCTCTCCATCTCGCCAGGAACTTCTTGGATCCTGGTCCTGTTGTGCCTGGACTCCGCCTGTCTCTGTATTTAACCTCCGAACCAATTTCAAATACCGCATTTCGATCCGACAATCTTGCGGTTGACTGCTCTTTAGAAACTTCTTGTGCGTTTGCCAAGTTTTGGGTGGCCGAGCCTCTGCTAATTCACGCATTCTCATCCGCTGGCTCCCCCATAAATCAATCTTCTGATCGACCGGCAGGCGTGACACGCACCCGTACATTAGCTCGAACGGCGATTTCTTCGTTGTTCCCTGAGGCGGACAGCGGTGGGCCAACATAATCAGTGGTAGTGTTTCCTCCCAGCTCCCTCCTTTTACCGCCAGCCATTCCTTGATTTTGCGATTGTTTCGCTCCGTCAGTCCATTCGATTGAAGATGGTACGGAGTTGTGCGAATTTTCCTGATTCCCAAACGCTCCAAGCAGTTCCGAAACTCTTCACTTTCGAAGCAGGGACCTTGATCAGTCAATATACTTCGCGATATTCCATGATCTGCTACGATGTGTTCCACTACCGCCCTGCATACAGTGCTTGCACGCTGATCGAGTATAGCGGCTGCTTCGATCCATCTTGTGAAATGTTCCGTCATTACTAGGACATATTGATTTCCGGAGGTGGTTTCTGGTAAGGGACCCATTACGTCCAGCGACCATAATTCCCCAATCTCACTGACCGGAATTGGTTGTGTAGGATACTGTTTGGTGTAGTTTGAGCTCTTCAGCAGCTGACATTGCTGGCACGCCAGTACATAATTGTTAACGTCCTTCTTCATTTCCGGCCAGTATGCCCTTGGCTTCAGCATTTCATAAGTTCGATGGCATCCCGTATGAGCCAGCTGATGACATTTCTTCACAATTGTCTCTCTCAACCTCGTCGGTATAACAGGTACGTTTATTCCATCCTGCAGTCGGCGCATTAAAATTCCCGCACTATTCAATCGTAATTCCGACCAGTACGTTCTGAAGGATGTCACCTCCGGAACTTCCTCGTTCTATGGTTGTTGTTCTCCCGATAGAAGTTGATCAATCACCATTCGGATTGTCGGGTTCGTCCTCTGCGCTGTCTGTAACTTTCCGGGGTCATTCTCCAGTTCAATACTATTGACTCCGATCACGTCCTTGTGAACTTCATCCACGTGCTGCGTTCGGGATAGCAGATCGGGAACATAGTTCTCTCTTCCAGCAACATGGCGAATTGTGAAGTCATACTCCTGTACTCGCAATGCCCAACGAGCCAGTTTCCCTCGGGGACCCTTCGCCGATTTAATCCACTCCAACGGCTTGTGATCAGTCTCCACATGGAAACTTCGGCCGAGCGAATAAAACTTCCACTTTTTCAATGCCCACACGATCGACAAACACTCCTTCACTGTCGTTGAGTAGTTTCGTTCAACAGGAGTTAATACTCGACCGTCATATTCCACAATTTCCCCCTTCCTGCTTCAGTACAGCTCCGATTCCCACATCGCTCGCATCCGTCGCGACAACGAAGCTCTGTCCAGTCACCG
>JTDE01000704.1:159150-206630 GCA_014338405.1 Paragonimus skrjabini miyazakii
ACCGACAACCAAGATCACTTAAACTGAGTCGCTGCTTTAACATTGTGATTATGAAACACGAGTGATTTATGCTCATGATTATATTGGTAAGACACGGTCTGAACTTCTTCATGCGGCCACGCCCTATAGGTCCTGTTATTTTTGTTTGGCATTGATGTATATAAAGGAACAGTAATATGGAAAGTATAACTGTTAGGGTGCCAGATTGTTCAAAGTTTTGTTTAGAGAGTTGATGAGAGAGAACTAGTTTAAAAATGATTTATTTGAATCGGTCGCTACCGAAAATTTTCAGAATAATTTAGTTCTCAGTTAATGACATGGAACGTTATAAGACACTGAACATATTCATGTTTCAGGACTGAGAATATGATGTAAGTGCCATCAAATCTTCTGCGCAATTTTTATGTTCACTTCTAGCTACGAAACAGCCCTTGCTTTATTGTCCCAAATCATTATGTTTGCCATCTTATGTCAACTGTGCTTACTTATTTATCGCAAAGAAGCAGTCTGATCTTTCTGAACAAAACCCATCTGGTAGTGTCAGTTATTTGACCAAACAGTACCAGTAGTATGATCATAAAATAAAGAGTAAGAATTACAAAGCAGCTTCTGCTATGAATTTGCCGTTTCACACGACGTATTTTTGAAATTATTTATAGGTCCATTATCATCATTTCTTTGGCTAGCTTGGCCGAATTGGTAGGTGAACAAGTGTTATGACACCACATGTTCTCGCAGATACAAGAGGAAGATATGTGTTATGCAAGCAGGTTCGAAAATCCTGAACAAGTGTTTGCAGGTCCACTTATTCCGTTTGTGGCTGTGTGAGTGACTATTTTTCGACTTCATAGTTATTCACATTAAGACGTACCAGAGGATATAACTGATGAACCTGTCTGATATTCGGTCTGAAAAGTCCATACAAGGTCGAACAGGCAGCTAGTGCGTGATTTTCATTCGTCCTGGTCATAATATTTTTCCATCTTCATTTGCCTAATTGTGCCTTACTGTTAACTACCCGTGTCATCCCAAAGTGTTATACATAATAATTTCGTTGTATAGTTATGAGCAACACTGTAATATACAATGACCGTTTACTTCTGTCTGTCTGTGGTCCTTCTATCACAAAACGGGAGTCTTGAATAGTTGAACAATTCTTGAACTATATGAAGCCATTTGACCTGAGTACTATAGGTTGCTACCTGTATATGAACTGTAATGCTCAAAGGTCAAATAAGTGCTGTTGTGAAAACATTGGTTTTCTAATAGCACAAAGGAAGATAATGTTAAATGTGTCCTAAATATGAGATTAGTCTAGGCGCAAATTGTAGAGGTAAGGTGATTCATTTGATCACCAAAATGTCTCTGTCAGAATGTGACGTCGACACAATTCTGTTTTATTGGGTTTCTTTCAAAGGTGATAATCATGTTGTTTTCTGCTGCGTGAACACCAGCCATAGAATTAACTCAAAACCCTAGGTTTCCATGAACTGACTCGTTGTTAAACCGTTGATGATTACCCAGTTAATCATAAACTATTTTTGAAATTTAGGTAAATAAATCTTTTGTTTATACTGTCCTTAAGTTTCGTAATCCTATTGAATAAGTTCATATAAATTCATAGTTACTAGAAAACCATCTTAAATATGATCACCTAGAACGTATTGCAAGCCTATGCTTCAGGTACATCTATGAGTTCCCTCAATTTTGAACAACAGACATATAAGTGTGTACAAAGAGAGGCTGATGTTATTCAACCGTCATTGATGAACTTTAGATAATTATTACACACTCATTCACAGTGGATCAATGCAGCACCCTACGTATTAATAGTGTATGCCAACGTTCAAAGCATGCTACGTTTTCATACATATTACGGTCGTTTAATACATTCATACTATCTGGCCAGTTTGCCCACCCTCTAATTACCATGTTAAAGTTGAACAAAATAACGTCTTGATGCAACTTTTAGGAAGACAATGACTCACTTCAAAGTTGTTTTCTGCGTTTCTGTGACCAAATGGAGGACGATTTAGTTAACTAGAGCTAATGCAAAAATTATGTGCAAACTGAATCCGGCCGAAAATTTTAGGTCAGTCAGAAATTATGCAAACGTAAGTAGAATATATATGTATGTGCCTCACACATAAGTTGTGGTCATCTGGCTTCACTGTATGGCGACGACATAGTGTTTGTATTCAAAATTAAAGGGGTTGTACGTAATTCAAAGGTGTCAGTAACCAAAGCATTGATTGGCTACCTCCGGCAAATTTTACAAACTGTTGTCCGGTGAAAAGTAACTTCCAACATTTGTTAGTCGGTCATTGTCTCGTTAGCGCTGACACCGGTCCCGATGCTTCTTTTCATGATTTCAACTTCATCAGGGTGAGAGTGGGGCAATTTGTTGATATTCTAATCAGTAGAGCTAAAGTAGACCTTCAGTGGTACAATCAATCATAACAGTTGGACCTAGCTGTACGTAAAAAACAGTTTCGATATGAATAAAATCTGCCGACAGAGATATCCAGGTGGCAAAGCCTGAAATACCTCCTTTAGCGTCCTGGCAGACATGCGCTTCTGTTATGTCTGATTACAAGGTCCAATCACCAACCAGTTGAAACCGACAGTTTTGTAACTTACTTGTATGCTGTTCAATAGTTGCCGTGTTTCTGAAGATAATCAATTCAGTTTTTCGATTCATCCTACTGAAGAAAAAATCCCGAATAAACCGACTAAACTTAATACATGGCTTTAAGTCAACAATTATAACCGGTCTTCCTCTTGTTTTAACTCGTCACATAGAGATAGTCCGAATAGGTATCGAACCAACAACCTTTCGTTTTACGAGACAAAGCCTTCATCTGTTCGTCAACCTGTTTTATAAGTAGTGCATTTGATGGGGAGATTTACATGTGCTTGAGTTATGGCTTGCCTAAAGCGATTACCATGAAAATCCTCATAATCGGGCATAATAACCGCATGTGCAAAGATTGTCGGTCCAGACCACTCTGACTCAATACCACACACTGCATGTTTATCGTATCATACCTTACCACAATTTCTGCTGTCCGTAGTTCCGCTTACTATTTGAACACTACTTAACAGTCCTACATACAGTCTGATATCACGAATTCTTCTGATCGCTACTCGGTTCATCCCTAGATAATTAAGACACTTTTGAAAGTATTGTAACCAGTTTTATCCAACTGACCGCACCATGCCTCAGTCAAGTAGTTACGTGGTTAATGGAAGTTCAAGAGTATACACTTATTCCATGAAACAGTCAATTCTACCTAACTCAGAAGTTCTAATTACGAGGTTGTCAATTAAACCGAACAAACTGAAGCAGGTTACACTTCCTTTGAAATGATCGGGCAAGCTGAACAGTATCCACACAAGGCTGTGGTTGAGCATCTGAGCATTTGATCACACCTATTGTGAGCTTATTACCGTTCTGATTAACATGCTATTAGCACAAGCACAAGGCAGGAATGAAAATTTTGATCCAGAAGAAGAAATGTACTACTGATGAGCCCCAATAAAAACGAATGTCGAATCTAGTGTTTCTTTCGGAATGAGCTTTCTGAAAGACTCATCTGAATGCTAGAGGTGTAGTCTAGTATGCAGGATTTTCAAACTGAAATTTTGTATGACTAGTCTTACATACCCATCATGTATAAATATTACAAGATGGTGACTGAATACTCGCAAAAAAATCAAACTCAAACTGGACACTAATCCAAGTCTATTCCAAACGAAAACAGCTGTAGATGTAATGAGCGCAAATCTAATAAACAACCCATTTCCTTATCTGTGTTGGTCAGTGGTTTGTTTGATCTCAGTAGGTGGCTCGTCATCTGTCTTTGCATCCTTAAAGTAGACTTTCAATTCAGTAATGTTTTTCGGTTTCTTTGTAGCCCATAGTATGCTAACTGGTTGGGCGCTTTTGGTCGTCGTTTTTGACCCCACTCATCGACATTCATCCTCATATGATCATTGCATTGCATAATAACTGGGAGATAAGCTTGGATTTTCCGATTGCCCTAAAGTTGCGTCGGTTCGAGCTAGTAATCAGCTCCAGAGACTGTTGAACCGAATAGCATGATAACCCACTGACTTTTAAAAAGTTGACACTCAGTTGACACGTTTTTTCCATGTGAAGCATATCATCCACTCGCCACTCTGATTGCCACTCGACCCGATAAGCTACAGTAGCCATCCAATGAAACATCGCCAACCAACTTGATTCAACTGATCGATCACAAACTACGCGCTTGTAATGTTATGACACGGATGCTAGTGAACCACTGTCACATGTTAAAAATAACAAGGTACGCAAACGTAGGGGGCGGCGAGTTTGGTACCATAATAAAATTACAAATGGTTCTGAAAAGAATACAGGTTTAGTCACTGACTGAAGATGTGGTCGCATCGAGCTGTGATCGATAATTGAGTCCGTAACGCTTCCGAGAGAAGAACCATTTTATAGCATACTGCTTCGAAAACGCTTTCTGAGCCAGATATTTCCTTGATTCATGCACCATGTTTGAGCATGTCCGCACCAATTGGTTATAGAAACCTTTGAGCCGAAACGTAGGAAAATCGCATGTACCAACTCACGTAGTAGGCTGCTGAACAAAAAGATAGCAGGAGTGATTGACACAAGTTTTCTAGTTTGGAGAATCTTCGAAATCGGTAGGTTTCTCACTCGCAGCTCCCTTTAATCATACGGATGCACGAACGGCTCACTTACCCAGAGCGAAACTTTACGATTATTTCTTCGTACGTCACAGTACCGATAAACCATAAACTTCGCTGGTTTTTAATCATTCAATCTGTCAATATATTGGTGGACTTATCAGAATCCTATCAAACTCGACAGGCTGTCCAAAGTTTGCTAAATCACAAAAACGATTTGACGGATTACAATTTGAACATTGAAAAACAAATGGAACAGTGCACACGCAGAAAATTATGGTTGAACGATATATTGACAGTATGTAAATTTCTGTGACTTAAAGTTACTGAGGAGTAGTAATGGATTTTGGTTTTAATATAGACTGAACTTCACCCACAATTGATCGTGGTTGTCGCTGGAGAGAAATCCTAGTCAAGGGGTCATCACTTGAAGTTAACAGGATAGTTACTGTGTCTCCTCTCGAGACGATCGGACAACTTGATCACTACTCACAAGCGAAAATGGTTGAGCGTTCACATGCGATAATTCGGCCGTGCCTAATAAGAGGTCAATGGCGCAGTGGTAAACCCGGTTGCCTCATGAAAAGCGTCGTCGAAGTTCTAGTCCTGGCCGTGGCGCTGGATGTGCACTAGTGACGAGCTCTAATGAGAGCGAAACTCGAATCTAGTGCTTCTTTTCGGAAGGGGCTGACTGGGAGCTCAATGGAAATGCGGCAGCTGAGATCAATTGTGGGTGATGCTCAATCTATACTAACTTAAGTTTGTGTCGAGCCAACCCATACACGACCTGCTGTGTATACAAGAACCTCCAATGAAATTAGCGTCCACCCAGAGAGACGAGATATTTCTAAACTTTATTGCCCTGAGCATTCAATCACCCAGTGTATAGAGCTATCTTTTCTTTCAACGGGAACACCGCACTTTTCAAGATGAAATCATTTTTGGTCTAACTGTGAAGAGCGCCCGAAATATAGTATCCAGTCATGCTGGATACTATAGTACACGCATGCGTTTATTATCGACTACAGTAAGAGTGAGTGGAAATCTGCATAAGCCAAAGAGCAAGGATTTGTACATAAAAGTACAACTAATCGGAAGCGAGCGTTGTGCACTCTTCCATATGAGGTCTGAACCGGCTAACTGTCAGCAACCTACGCTGATCACTTCTTATGAACCAGTGTACCGCACGAGCAAACAGCTCGAAACCAACTAGTCCATTTTTACTCCAGAGTTTTTGACATTCAAGCAACGATTCGAGTGTTGAAGCATAAACAACTTTAAGTTACATTTTTCGAATTATACCACAAATTATTGGACGGCGATCTGAACCTCTGAGGATTTTTCACGATTGGCTGCAAATTTCTAACTTTTACAAACTATTGATCGATTCTTTACGTTGGACAGTAAATGGCCGGTGTTAAACTATCATCAGAGATAAGTAAAAGCGCAACCTGAGTATTGGTTGCTGGCAATTAGGAATGAGGTTTCAGACTTGATGTTTCAGTCAAGCAAAGTCTGAGCGCAGTGGGGTGGTAGCATGATGATCTTACGCATGTCATCTCTTTCCAAGCAGCTTCCTGTTAGTATTGCTCAATGGCCAATCAGGATTGTTTACTTCGTAGATCACCAATATAGCTGAGTCATAGGGCAACTGCGTAGTTAATTTCAGTTGGATTGCTTTCGTAAATCAGAAATGACTCCGTAACGTGCGCATAAATTCCAGAACGATAGTCTAAATGGTTATCCATTAGTTCTATGTGTCATGGATTGAAGTTCCCTGAGTGTGCGCGATCAACAAGACTCAGTGAGAACATCATAGTCATCTACGATTCCGCTGGTGGTCACTAGGAACAATTACTTAGATAACCATTGTCAACCCCCTACTGAGGGGTGGATAATCAATAAGCGGGTTAGGATAGATCATTAAGTCCAGGGAAGGGTCAAGTTCACGAACAGTTGTTTTTGAACACAGAGAACTGGCTTGAGTCGGTTGATTGCGACTGCTTCGGCAAACCGTAAGCATCTTGGGTTAAAATGACTTAACAGGACTCTGAATGCACAAGATAGATCGATAACGTGATCAGTGGTCAGGACGTGTCTAGCGACTGAGTGTTTGTGTTCTAACTGCTTTGTTCAAACTGTTCAAGGGAACCAATTATTCCAAGTTTTTAAGGTGACAATTTTCCGCTGAGACCTGCAAATTGTTGCGCCGTGTGGCCAGTTTGATATGCAAGATTGCTCGTGACCTTGTGAATATATCTTTCCTGGATGAGTGCACAGAACTAGGTTGAAATCTGTATCAGTTCGTTCGGCTCTTAAAGAAAAACAAACTGAAGGTGACCAACAATAATCTCAGACGTATTGCGACTGCTCACATCGAAACGCGTAAACAGCCAGCTTCCTCAGTTGCTAGACACGTCCTGACCACTTTTCGCGCTATCGATCTATCTTGTGCATTCAGAGTCCTGTTAAGTCATTTTAACCCAAGATGCTTACGGTTTGCCGAAGCAGTCGCAATCAACCGACTCAAGCCAGTTCTCTGTGTTCAAAAACAACTGTTCGTGAACTTGACTCTTCCCTGGACTTAATGATCTATCCTAACCCGCTTATTGATTATCCACCCCTCTAGTTGTTAGCTATATAAAAAACGCACCCGTGTTATTGTAAATTCGGTATTGACGAGTCAATACGAAATGCTTGCATCTACCAGTGTTTGTGTTCTAACTGTTTTGTTTAAACTGTTCAAGGGAACCAATTATTTCCAGTTCCAGATAATTGCTGATCTAGTATTTCTACCAAAATTGGTCATATGGTTGTACTGTATTCTTGCTGACACAAATTCAGTGTCTTTGTGGTCATTCTTGACTGATCCGTAAAATGAATTATAAGGTTGAATAATGCAACAATGTGTCTTTCAGACTGTCTTATTCGTTGTGAATTTTATGTATGTTTACCGCCTGCATGTGTAGCAATCCAGGATGATCAACACCATAACCGGATAGCTTTTCATCTGATGGTGGTAAAATACCATCCAAAAGTGTCCACACAAGCCAAGATCAGAAAATGAACTGTTTGCATACGTTCTACTGATGAAATGTTGTCACGATCACAGACAGCTTTGAAAATTAAAAAATGCTCAAGTTAATCCAATCCGGGGTATTATTTCTAACACTTATGCCAGTCCATGAATGTGCTCATCATGTGACAACGATTTCTCACTAATGAGTAATCACCATTGGGGTCTCGTCTCCATCTATTACTGCCTATACATGGGACTATGGACGTATGATGGGATCCAAAATACCCATTGCTAATAAACCTGAACCAATAAAAAAACGGCCAACAACTACGCACTACAGAAACGTTCGTGATGACCGTGTGAAATGCTGGTCATCCCATATTCCAGAAATAGTTTTATCCTGCGAGTGTGTCTCCCTGGTAAACATAAGTGTAAAACATGTTGTCTATTATTGACTCTAGTGAAATACCAATATAATCGTGATGAACAATCGTGTAGGGCCGTTTACGGTTCGAACGCTTCAGCCCTAGCTATTGGTTAGCATGTATTTCTACTATATTGTTCCACGGCCAGATAGACCCTAAGACTCTTCAGAATACATGTTGGCTGGAACAGACAGACCAAACTAGTCCCACAATGAACAAATCACACCGAATGCACTAACAAACCCTTTTAAATTAACGTAATGTTTAAAGTCATTATCTTCGTTTACGTTGGATTTTCTGTTGCCTACCTACTTGCATGCAAGACTGTTGCTCATGATCATGCAAAGGATCCTTTGATACACAAGCACACATGCAAAAGTATTCTAGTTTTATGCCCTTGTTTACTCGTAGACATGGACCGTTGTATCGTTTTTAGCAATAAGGAATTTTTAGAATTTTTGTCGGTAAAGTATACCCTGCCAATCAGGTAATTCTCTCTGATTAAATGTGTTTATTAAGCGACCATTATGCCACAAACCACGAGTTTCTGTTTATGCGGACCATGAATGTACATTTTTGATCTTAAACATCACTCATATCTAGTTTCATTCTTCGCATTCTGTAACAATTTCCTCTGATTCACTCCGGAGGGTAATGAACTCCAGTTCCCCTCTGGTTTGAACGTGGCAACAATAATGTCAATTGATTCGGCTGATCACAAGGAATTAGTTGTCCGTCTCGGCTATTCACAGTCGTAGTACTTAGTATAAATCAATGAGATAACCTGATGCAAAAAGCCAGTTGGTAACACACAACTAACCAGTCAGAAATTTGATAGCTGCTTTGAAATATGCTGTGAACGAGTATGTGATGGTGTTAGACCAACAATCCAGTCACCTCTTTATTGTCTGAAGTTACACGAAACTCAACAACTTCTGTCGCACCGACATAATCGTGTTTCTCAAGTTTCAGTCCACAATAATTCGGTGACTAATTTTTTTAAAAATCTGTCTATCGCAACCACCACAGGAATAACAATACCGTCTAAGTGTTCTCAGTTTAAAATCACATTCCGCAAATCAGTAGCTCGTAGTTCCAATGAGATAAGAAAATGATCGAGAGATCAAGAGGACTTTTACGGTGGTCTAAATGAAACTTCTGAAGATGGAGTTGGATACCACAGTTGGAACAGGAAACATGCTTATTGTTACTCAAGCCAATAGTTGAGTATTCTGTATAGCATGCTTTCTTGTTGATTATCACAATAAGGGCAAAAACTGTTATCTGTGAAACAAATCTATCCTGCCATAACTAATAAACTGCTTAGGCTTTAAGGTGCACCATTTGTCCAATAGGGTTCGGAATTGTCGGTGGAATTCATCACTCAATAAATATTGCTGATCAAAAAGATATCAGTCAAAACTGAATTGAAAAGTTCACAAATTGTGAACTGAACTGATAGGTTCTCCCGATAGACAAAGTCTAACCAACTGGTGTTATCGTCACCGATTTTGTCGAAACGCCGTTGGTTCGGAAACGAACGCGACGGGCTTCAAGGTTGAAGGCATGCGAGTACCTGATCGAACGCGTCGCAAACGTTGCGCGCAAGAACGTACGCACCGTTTAGTGGGACCGTTCACTCTACCCGCATTGGAAGTACGTACATCTATCTACCCTCGTACGCACACATAGCTTGACCGATATTAGTCGAGCGTGGTCAATGGACCCACTGGATGTGTTAATTAGCTTGTCTATCCGGTCGATAACGGGAAACTATCGTTAGAGTGAGCAGAAATCTGTTTGGCTGGGCAGGTCGTTTGAGAGTACTTAGTTTGTTTTCCGAACCCGAGTGCTCTCTCCCTTTCAATGGACTGTGCATTCGGATGAATTTTGTTTGTTCTGAATGCTCAGAGGAGTCTTTCTATTTGCTGACTAGTTGGATGATAAAGATAATTTCGTTGTATGACGCGATACCTGACAATTCGGGTAGAGTTTGATTGGACTAGGCTGTCTTGTCAAGTTGCCGATAAGCTCAGTCGTAATTTCAACAGCTAAACTTACAATCTCTTCTCAGCTCCCACAGCGTCCTTTTCTTCACAATCTACATAGCATCGCTGTAAGTTCAACTGTTTTTGAAGAATGTGGCTGGTTGAATTCAACTACAAAGACAGACATGACGGCTCGTAACCAATCTTTCGAAAGACGGCACGCATCACGCGATCACTTAAAAGAGGACTGATCATACTTCCCTGGAGTTCATGCACATCTGTAATACTCCAAGTCCTAATAAAACTCGAAAATAAACTCAAACGTACAAAATAGACTCCAGTCTATGAACACCGTCTAGTAACCTGTAGAGTCCTCGCTTGTGACTTCTTCCATTTTGTCAGAGCTTAACAGGAAATCCATATCTATTCCCTGGTGTTTCGTGGATTAGAGAGATGCGTTTGAAAACACTGGTGGACAGAAGCTACTCCAAATTATCAATGAATCTATTGTCGGAACCTTGACGGGTGATTACTCCACTATTCGCACTCAATTTGCCCAATTTAATGAACAAACCTTATCACCGTTCACCAGCAACACTGGTTTGTTTTTCGGAGTACACTCTTTCCTTGGTCTTTACCTCAACTTGTACAACAGTTATGCAAATAAGCAATCAGACTTCTCCAATCAGCTATGTAACATTAGGCATCTCGCACTCGAATGGTTGTTTTCCCTCTCTGGTTAACAAACTACTCGAATTATTAAGCTGTTTGAAACCCAAAGCAGTTCTCCTAACATATCCAAATACGCTGACATTTTGTTTAGGTCTATGAAATGAAATCACTTTGGGGAAATTTCCAATGTACACTCAATCTTTCGTGTACACAACAAACAACTAACTCCGCATCTTTTTCTTAAGTACCCAAAGATTACTTTGAGTAGCTATATGATCTGGTTACTTAATCGTACTTATCTTTAATTCAGTGTCAAAATATGGTTGTTTATGTCCGACGTTTGAAGTCGTCTTCTATTCCGCATATCTGGTTCAATCGATTTGTCAGTGCGCGCTCGTTCACTAGCTGTTTCCCATTTTCTGCCGTCAAAAGATGTTATTTTACTTGCGAAGTCTCTAAAGCAGTTGTCTCGTTAGTGTGGTGTTCCTCGGAAATAATTGGTCAATCTTATATCTTTCCGTGTTTTGCATTGTGATGAAATCTCACAATAAATATTTTGCCTGACACAATTCATCCTATTTGTTGGGATCCCCCTAATTATATTTCTACGTTTCTCATCAGTTGAGTGCATGCTTCCGCAATGAGATACCTCGGTGATACTTTATCTGACTTCCCTTCCGCATAAATTTGGCCTCTATATTATTGAACTAACCACAAAGCTCAATCGGTAGTGCTTGTTATTTAATATCGTGTGTGGTTGTCCACAAACGTATCCACACAGACTATAATGATGATGATTATTAATGTATGCCTTAAGGCCACCTTGTTAATTGTCCACTGTTTCCCGAATATGTGTCTATGAAAAAGATGGAAAATTCACCTCAAGCAGTGTAAGCAGCGACCTACCAACAAAAGAATTTCAATTGATCACGCTTTCTCATCGTACCAAAGAAGAGGATTTCGGTTGCTCTAGGATGGCTTTGATCGTTTCCACAAATTTTCAATGGTAAACGTATTTTTACGAATTGGACATAACTATGGTTCATTCCTGCTTTGATAGGTATGAAATATACTGTGACAATATGCACGGGGACACTGTGCACAGAAACTATGAAATTATTACGATTGAGTTTTTGACTATTGTGTATGAATTCTTGATGCGTAGTAGGGAAAACTTTTAGTTACTGTAACTGATGTCGGCTTTCTCATTCCCACAGAAATATCAAGTAACCCACTTTCAATAGAACAATTATCTTTGAGTTTCATTCTTCTTAAAGCTTGTCACTGATGTATATCCTCATCACAGTCCGAACTTGACCTTTGGCCAAGCTTTTCATGAAACAACCACATTGAACACGGGGCCGTTGACTTCTTATTAAGCACGACTGCATTTTCTTGTACAAACGCTCAGCCGTAATTGCTTGCGCATAATCTTCTTGAAAGAAGACACAATAGTTGTCCAGTTAACTCCAGTCAATGGCCCCACGACTAGGGCTTCTCTTCCAGTTGATAGCGCAAATGACATTAAGCTTGTTGAATGGTTTGTGACTTATAGTGAATAATAGGTTTCTTTTAGTAACGTATTTATATTGTCCACAATACCTGCATTACAAACCGAAAACTGCCGCTGAGCATACAAATATATCAGTTTAGTTGTGCGGGATGGGAAATCAGTGCCATTTTGGTCATGGTCTCACTTCTGGTCGTGGCAACAGTGTGTACTACCGACCAACTCCAATAAAAGTGAAACTCAGCAAACTTAACACTAAGTTGATTGCTTTATCCGGCAGATCCAGCTTGTTTTTGACTACATCTCTTCCGACTGAATAAACAGTCATCAAGGCGATGACAATTTGGCATAATTAGTTATCTACTTACGGTAAAATGATTGTCTTGGAGCACCCAACATGCAACGTCGTTCGTCGCTGATATTTACAAATGGCTTAGTCTCTCTATTCTATACTTAACGATGTGAAGTATCGATTGTTGTGTTCACGTATGCACTTCACTGTGGTGATTGATTGTTTACTTCAAAGACCTTTAACACAAGTTCAAATTATTTGACCACAAGAGTACTTGAAATAGCCAATCAAAATACGTTTAATACAACGTACACACCAATACTTCTCAGAGTTTGTTCCGTAATTCACAACCGCAGCACTGATCTTAAGTAGAATCATCGTTTCAAGTTGGCAGTCAATTTTCAAGCAGGCAAGTGCTCTTCATTAAGGCATTATTTAGATGAATTGTGATGTCAAACAAGCTTATACAGAAAACAATCCATTCCATATCAACTCCTGTAATTTTGGTTTCCATGGTACTTAGTTAAAGCACGAACAGGGTCGTCGATATTTACTCAGGCTGTTTTTTAGGGGTGACAGAACTCATGCTTTTTTCTTTTTGTTTGCAATAGTAACAATGGATGCCTGAACCAACAACTTCTAGTAAATAAATACTTAACAAATCCCAGGATCATCGCACACTTCAGACTTTAACCTACTTTCTGCCGCACACTGTAACTGTGGCTGTCCAGACATGAATGTCGGTAAACCGAAGCTTGTTGAACACTACACTGTGGCTTGGGCGCAAAACAATTTCGACAGACTAAGTAGTCAACTCAAGCCGTTTATTGAACTAGACTGATTTTTCTGTTGCGATTAGACCAATGCCGGCTGAAAATAATCACGAGATTTTCGGAAGAATGTAAGGGAATGTGATTATTTTTTACTCTTAGTGATCCGTGTAACCCTTTTGTTATTGCAAATTACACAAGGCTGAAGGAAAGCGGGAGCTTTAGTTTCGTGAGTTGTACTGTTGTTCATTTTGCCTAGTTCTTAATTTACAAATTAGTAAAACCTAACACGGGAGTTGACTGATTTTTGTTGAACAGTGTTCACCCTCATCTGCAGTTTTCGTTGCCCGGAAGACTACTCAACCTGCTCAAAAGTTGATCGGAATGTATCAGTCCCATTCACCGCTACCTGTCAAAACTAAGTAAATCGCACAGTAAATCTGATGATTCTTGTGAGTTCTATTAGATGATCGGTCTTAACGTGAGACCATCCATGGGGGGTAACCATGAAAGTCACTGTGTCGACTTCCTAGGCTCTCGGGCTACCTGGCATTCAAATACAAGGGACTATGAACGAGACTTCAGACATGACAATTTGGACCAGTATATTTAGTGCTACGGTTATTAACGTTTTAATGAGAACTTCGAACAGAGTTCCAATTTCTGTAGTTTTGATAGCTAGCCCTATTGATGTACTTCAAAGATACAGAGAATCGAGCTGATTCCTTCTTTTCTAGAGGTAGCTAGTCAAATTGTATCTAAATGCGAAGTTTGCGATCAGGTTTATATGGTATAACCTTTTAAACTCCTCGATAAACCAGGATATACCAGCTGAGAGAAAAGACTCCCTGTGTTGTAAGGTTTGACATAGGTAAAAGCCATAATGTTCAGTAGAACGAACGTTTACCACATATGAACCCAAATGCTACCGACGAGAACATAACGAGAAACCAGAACATTAAGCAGCAAAGCTTGAACCACGGGACCAACGATCAACGACGTGAATAATTATCGTGAGGAACGGGACAGAACAAATTCCCGAAAATTATCAACAAAGCAGTTTGTCATCATCAGTGCATACAATTCCCAAAACTAAACTGCGTGAGTACGCTCGTACTCAATATTCAGAGTAATTGAAGACTGCGGCAAAAAAAGCAGGCGAACTAGACAGGTTCTCGTCAAATATTGCGAAATTATGTACCTGAATTTCCAGTGATCCTATAGGGGACAAGTGGGTATGCACTTGAACCTCGTCCACTCACAATCTAGAACACCTCTCCTGAACAGCAGTGGAAACGTAGTCACAACAAGCACCGAACTAGCAGAAGACGGTTAAGTTTGGAAACAAACCGTATATTGCCAGCAATGTTTGGAAATATAATAAGTAGTTAGCTCTAGCCTAGTTTGGGACAAGCAGCAACCAAGAGAAGAGAGCAAAAGAACATGAAATGGACTCCTGCGTAATCGGTGACGATGGGAAGCGCACCGAGCAAAAGTGCACAAGACCCCTGAGCAAAATAAATGACACGTGAAGGGGTGTAAGCAAAACGACCTTATAGAATATAACAACGAATGCGTTGCTGGGGCAAGGGCAGATATTCGCTGTGTGCAATTGGTTGTACGACTGTAGTAAGTGGTGCTGGGTTCGTGTCAGGCCTCATATAGCAGGCGTACACAAAATCATGTACAGAGCAGAAAAACGGTTGTAGTAGGAATTCTTAGAGTAGGCACACGACAGTTGATCACAACAATCCTTTCATTGACTTGCACAATTGTTCGGTGACCAGCAGTTTCACTGCTGAAGTAAACGCACCGCTCATCCAATAGTGGACATCCTCCCGCGCTGGCCGGCCCCAAACATTTTCTGGTACATTTCTCTATTACCGATTGTCTGTTTTCCTCATAACGGACGTCTTCTCCGAGTAGATACCACATCTTGCCGACGTGGAATTTGCCGTGTAGCTACAGAACAATAAATTACTAGGTGTGATAACATTGCATGGATTCATGATTACCTAACAATAATCCAACATACTGCTTAACCTGTTAAACGAAAGCTTACATATAGACCTAACGAAGTTGTCTTAATCGCGCAGGTATTGTCTGCAATTAACAGACAGTAACTGTTTTGATCTCGTAACAATAAAACAACCTAACCGGTACTCATAAGCTAAAAGGAGTCAGCGTTCACGTCGCGCCAGTCCTCACAAAAACTGGCTGAAATGTCTACGAGGATATGATTCCCTAACTGGTTGTTGGCAGTAAGTTGTATTAATCGACACCTTGACTGTTCGGTCTTAATCCAGGTTGTTGCTCACTAGGCATAATGGACTGGAGAAATTCCACCTGACGAGTAGAGTTAACAGGCAATAAATTGGAAGGTCGTACTATGCTCTTTTTTGGTGACCTTGTAGTGCAAGTGTAGCAGTTACGGCGAGAGGAGGAACAATTTGTTTGGTTGTCTGTACAACATCATTAAGCCGTTAAACAGTCCATCTGTCTTACATGGAACTGATGGACAGCCAAGAAAGTATCATGAGCCCAGTTACTTTTCGGATTGGGTCACAGTGAAGACATAAGTGCACTAACTGAGCATAAACTTTGTTTGTCTGTCCCCGCTCGCTGGTACGAGGAAATAAACAAAGATGTCCGTTACCGAGATAGTACAAATGAGAATGCACAACGAGTGACAGGTTAGTCCTGGTATATTAGTGTTCTGCCCATTCGTGCCCACCCCGTTTTAGATGATCTATCCAATGTACTGACTATCAGCAGCAGCCAAGCCAACCGTAAGATAACACATGAAACATCGATCTGCTAAGCATTAACACTGGAAATGAATAAATGGGAAAGGCTGTCTTCGACAACAGACTATCAGTTATTGAACATCTCAAATTTCTGCTCAAAAAAGCCTTTCTTCAATCGAAATAGTGTTGATAGGAGGCACTTAAAAACTATTGTGGAGCACGAAAGTTACAACACCAATCAGGCAGTGTGTGCAATCTCGTTCCATAGAATAACGAGTATGCATCCTGTCGGAAGCTGCTTCTGCAATATCAACGGTGCTGTACACGATTGGCTTCCAAGGAACAGCTAAAACAATGTACCAGTTGCAGAAATACAGTGTCAAAGAAAAGCATGAAACACTTCAAAAAGTAAGCGCATGCAAATTTATAAGCAAACATCTCATATTTCAGGAACGACGCAATATGAAATTCCAAATTTTAAACTGTGTCGTGAAAAACGCTTCGTGTGGTGGTGTAAAAAACTAGTCTGAACGTACCTAAATTCATAACGCCATGAACGTTATAAAGACCTTTCGATGTGATGAGTCAGTTCTAGGTATCAAATAACTCATTAAAAAGTTTGATCCTCAAAATCCATTCAGGTAGTAAACTTAGGAGGATACGAAAACGACTGTTATCGCTTTGACTGGTCATCAGTACGACACAGCGTCACACGCAACGGTTTGAAAGTACATGCTATCAAGGAAAGTTTACATCCAAATTAAAAAAACATTGCTATTCCAATAGAGATTGCCTTGTTTCCAGAAACAAATAAATCTTTTTGGATAAGGGGTGGAATATGTCATAGCTGTTTGCAGTAGTTGAGTAGTTAAATGGAAACTGAACAAAAATTTGCCTGAATTTTCTTTCACAAATAAAACTGTTATTCTTTCCACCAAGTATGATATCAAAGATTAAGTCTACTGATGGAGGTTTTCTTAAGTAAATGAAACACAATTAGAGGATACTTCTTTTGCACGTATACTTATTCAGAAGAGTGACAGTTGTATTCGGACAGCTACTGTTCGACAAGTACCTTGTAGATTTTAATACTTCACTGAGATGTTTATCATTCGATTTAAGATGATAATTTCTATCCTGGAGTAATGTCTTCCTATTGGTTATTATTAAGTACTCCATTTGATGCAAAAAACACTCATCAACATGTTTTAGATGTACTCGAAGAGTAGGTTACGAACAATTACACTCAGTATAAAATGTTGAGCACGGTCCCAATTGGACCAACTTTGGTGAAGTGTGCAGTGATGGGTGAAATACTCCTTAAATCGCTTTAATTTATCTAAGCAGGCATTGGTGCGGACTATGTGTTGAGAATAGAGGGTTTTTAACGCACCAAACGACAATAGAGATAAAGGAATAAACTACATTTTTTCCAAATGAACAGAAATGTTCGCTTTAAGGAGAGTATTCCATTATCCCGCAAAAATTTCCACATCTCAGTTGACTGACTGCAGGCTCATTGCTGTCGTTTATCTTTATCTCTTGACCATACCACTCATCACGTTCAGAGAGTTTTACCTTCTGTGAACAAAAAGAAATTTCAATTAACAAAACTGCTTTCAATAAATTTTCATCTGCGGCTAGAAAGATAAAATAATAGCAAACAAGAGTGACTCTCAAAAAGTCCGCAACAATAGAAACAGACTGAAGCTATTATATTGCAAGTAATTGGGCGTAGTCACCTGACAGGATCTCGTACCGCGCGGTTATTCGGATTGATCAAACTATAAAACAATGAATCACCGAACAGATCGATATTCAAAATGTGAAATAGGCCATAACTTGCTCAAATGTAAAGGTTTATGGAGGTTGTGGAATTATTTAGGAGAGAAATTGCAAAATTAGGAGATACAGTCGAGTTTACTGACTTCACTCTACTTGACACTATTTCACACCTCAATTCGTCCGACAGGAAAATGCTATCTTTTAGTAGATTAATCCATACGTATCAGAATCCTCCTGTTTGAAACAACGCACAGTATTATGATTATTACGGAGATTCCTCGGTTAATAGTCAGTTTGCCTGCGGTCAAACTGAAAGTTGTGTTATTGTTCTATATCATTATCATTAAAATTCTCTGCAATAGCAAACTTTATCTTGAAATTGAGGTTGTAGCCGTGGACCTCTCCTTTAAGCTTAGAGTTCGCTGACAGCTTCAATGATACATTCAAAACCCACTACTTGGATGAAATTAGTTTTTTGTTTTACCAAAGATATGTAGATGACATCTTCTGAAGAAAACTGAATACACATGTTATTAACATGGTAAAGGGCAATACGATTTTTTCAATCCGAATCAAGAATCCAAGCCCCATTTTTGAATGTATCAATGACACGTATTTCAAGTCAGTCATCAAAATAAAGTGTAGACGAAAAAAAACCTGAACGGCCAATACCATCCCAGCTATGTGCCAATTTGTTTCAAGCATAGCTTTGTTGGTCGTTTGACCAATTCAATAAAGAGAGTTGTTGTAGAGGTTACAATAGAGATTGATTTAGACGAGCCACAACAGAATCTCCGTAATGCTGTTATTGCGCGATACACTATTAGAAACATGCGCAGGGAAAACTGTAACACAACGTTGTCGTTCAACTGTGATGTAGCAGTCAGGTGAATAACGGCAACTAACAAGTATGATTGGCAGAACTTATTTTGTTATAAGTCCGATTGTGACACTCTACTCAGAACGGACGGGGATACTTAATTTCTAAGCTAGAATTCCTGACAGTGTAGCCTCTTTCGTGATCCATCCAACTGAATGTTCCTTTGGTTTCGCACACAATAGCTGCATTAGTATCACTAGTTATTTGGAATAGAATGTGTATTTTTTATAGTTTACCTTTCCTCGACCACTGTATCAAGTGGTGTATCCTGCCTTAGGCTTTCACATTTTTATTAGGCCACCTGGATATCTTTGTGCATAAACAGTTCTTTCACATCCTTAGGTTAATATTGTCATACACTTATGTCCTACTGAAACGACAGTTAGATTCCTTCCTATCTACCCAAAACAATTAACACTGATTATATAAAGGCTCCTTCCTTGATGTTCACAATCACAGGGAAGTTATGTTTGTGTTCTATCCAGTCATCTTGCCTCTCGTCTCATTTCTTGTGAAAAATGCTCCCATTGTTACGCAGCCTGATATAATTGTGCAAGCGTAAGATAATTTATCAAAAGTTCTATGTGTAGAAATTTCACCTTTATAGTTTCCACCGGAGTTTTTGAACTGTGTTCTTAAGAACCGAATTCAAAATACAAAGTTGTGTTATGGAGGTGGTTTTGATTACATCGGAAAGGTCATTTGGCACAAATTCTCGCGACATTTTTATAATGTATTCTTTTATTCTACTCATTCATCAATATTTTTTGACATGAGGTAGCTAACTTGTTGGAACTGTCAAGCCGGTCGTATGGTGAAAATTGACTCGAGCGTTCTTCAGGAAGCCATTAGTTAGTTTTTTGGCTACACAAACAATAAGTTGTATTCTTCTTGTACGTTTTTGCGTAAATATGTTGAAGATTGAAAAATTAGGGGGATGGGGTTGCTATCAATGATTACTGTTTTATTTTTTACCGGCCAACATTACTCTCTATTAGTCTTTTGGTCCTACTTGGTGCACCGTCGTCAAAATTGAGACAACCAGATGTATTACAGATAACGTTGTTACATCACAAGGCATGCATTTTATATAACATTATTCCTTGTTCACCTAGCCATCACCCCCTCGGATGTGTTTTAATCTATCACTTTTTCTGTGCTCCGAAAGCATTAACCGTTACAGGTACTTAGGATGGCATAGCTGAATTCAGTCATTACTTAACTTGTACGTCTACCAGTTGGCCGTAGTACTTTATAAAGGCATCGTTTGATAAAACGTTAGGTTGCGTATCATATGTGTTTTATATAAACCTCCCATACTGATATCATATATGCTTGTCGAATATTCTTTTTGTGGTTCTACGCAAATTTTTTTGAATTGGTCATAATGTCAGACTGCATATTCCATAACGAAAGATAAGAAACTTATTCAATTTCAATGAACGACCAGAACAGCTAGCATATTCGACTGAAACGCTCTTCTAGATTGATGTCAAAGTCAGTCGTCACACTTATCACAATTGGGAAATGGAAACATAAGTTCGTGTGTCAATCTAAAATTATACACGACCGATTTCGTTGCATAATCATGCAACTATAATAACAAAGCGTGACCTTAAATTGTTTTCACTTTCTGTAATCGTTTGGTAACAATTAACAGTGAGCAGTATATGTAAGCGCTAAACAAATCGACAGTACATAACCGGACTTGAATACCTGAGTGTAGTGACTTTCACGGAAACTGCATTAAACACGGCAATTACATATTTGCTGTTCTCTTTGGTTACTGACATATCAGTACTCTGAGGCTTATTTCTCGTTTGGACCAGGTGGGCTGGTAATTTACACCAGAACGTGTAGTTCTCGTAACATAAGTCTAAATCTCAGTTGAGGTACGTTAATAAAGTTGAACGATGACGAAAGATATTAGGGCTCTCTTCCTTCAAGTTGAAGGTTGGATTTCATAAGCAGAAGAATTTATGGATTGACCCGGAACCAAAACGAACTCAAGACCAAGTAAATTGGCAATCAAAAATACAACGTTGGCTATCACGCAAAAAAAATGTAGTTGCAAGTGTCTCTCATGGCGTATATGCCGCAGGAAAAGTGCTGATTTTTGCAACTGGATGCTCCATCTATAGTATATGACATCTGGAGATCTGGTCATCACCGATACTCAAAAACAACAACAAGGTTTCTGAAGATAGAGTATACGCAATATTGATAACTGGTTCTTTTGCGGAATTTTTAGACTGTGTTGTCAAGGGCTGAATGCCAACTGTACAATGTACTCGCCACTGCATTCATACCAGTGATTTCAAGCATCCGGAATCATCCATCACTAAGTTGTAAATCCAGGTTAAGCGTCGACGGTATGTACGTCATCTAGACGTCAGCATAACTTTCGCATTCAAGCGCAAATTTAGAGCAGGCCACTTTAAAAATTAGTAAGCGACTAAAGTTTTGGTTTACCTAGAACTCGTCAGTAATGTACCGCTTTGTCCGAACTGGCCAGAGAGTTCCCCACACTGTTTTTGTGAAGTAACTGGATTTACCGACCTCATGTGGGCCTCATAATTGGCTTGACAATCATATTATAAACAAACGTTTATGAGCACATGCTTGGGCATCATTGAAATGTTCATAAAGATGATGGTAAATTTAATTTCAGGTTTAGCTTCTCAGCACCAGTGTTAAGGGAAACTCTTCTACGTTATGCAATCGACTGGCAGTTACAGTTATAATGTTACCTTCGTTTTGAAATTGACGAACTTATTAATGTGGTCTCTACCAGGTCCATTACAGGAAGACATCCCCATTTGCAAAATGGATAGTATAGGGTCAGTTTGCTGCACCGAACATTAGGCAGGACTCACCCGTTTTAACCAATGGGTTAATCGAACATCTCACTTTGACACTTTTGTTTCCGCAAAAGATCTAAGCAGAACGTTTCATTTCTCGTTTACAAACCTTGACAGTTAGTTAGATTTGATTTTGTAATGCTCAAATTATAGCAGAAATATGGGCTGTACGAAAACGTGTAATTTTGCGCCGCCCAAACAAGAACCTAACCGTTTTCGAAATCTCACCAGTAGACCAGCGAAAATGTTGTGTGCAAGCACGTTAGGCTAGGAATTCAAAATTGACTTTCACGTACTACATCAGGCAGATCATTTTGGTCAGCCTGTAACCCAAAACTTTATCCATGTTGTGATAAATCGACGAAGCGGGAAGTAGAATTCATCTCTTTGACAATCAAGTGGAATATAGTATAGCAAAGGCATAACTATAACTTTCGTCTTAACCTAATACACACATTATTACAACAACGCTCCGTAAACAGCTCACCACTTACCGCTCCTGGCATTAGAACAGAAAGATAAACTACCTGTCCTCAGTCAATGATAATTAATTACTGATCTAATCGAACCGGATTTGGCTTGATTGCATTCGGGTGGACGAGGGTATACCGATGCAAATTTTCTAAAAGCTGGCTCACGGGCGTACATTTCGTATTCACTCCATCTTTGTCAGACGGAAAGAAAGAATTTTTAGGTTTATGTGTGAAAAACATGCTGAAACCATCTTAAGCAAAATCAACATCACTGCCACACACATACACAAAAGGAAAACAAAGTGTAATTTGAGAGTTTTGTAGCTATGAATAAAAATGGACCAGAACCTGGACATATACAAAGTACCAGATTAACCAAAAAGGGTATTGTTTGCTATTTGTACACATATGCATCTGTTTCACAACAGTTCACGTATTTTTTATACTTTGCTTGTTGAGAAAACGCTAGTTAAATTGAAGAACGTTAAGTTTAAATTCAAAAGAAACCTACAGCCCACTTTCCTGAATGGCGCATATCCAGAATTTTGGAAGGATTTTGAGACTGTCATAAATACTGTATCACACTCTAGAGATAACTGAGGCGGTACGGTTGTCAGTGAATCAATTCCAGAGTTTTTGTCGGAGGCCAATTATCTCAATGGTTTGTAGCGGTGATCTGTGTATCATAACATTGTCATATACATTAGGGAGCAGCGGCAGACCAGTAAAGTTGAGAAGAACGTTAATTATCTGGAAAAGTGTGATCTGTACGGGCCTTTGACATGATTGTGTATCGCAGTAACAAATGCGGTCATGAGTGAGCAGGCAAATCCCGAACTAGTACAAAGGCAACGTACACATGCCTAATGGTCAACGGAGAGGTACTTCAACTAAACTGTCCACCTTTTACCCGCAGAAACCATAGGTTCTACTAAAGTTGATGACCTACTCGCTCTTGTTTTCTTCTGCCTTCTTCTAATGTATCTCATTCATTAAGTTTGAGTTCTCAGACAACTGCATTCACTAAGCATCTTACACCAAATTTACCGATAGCCACTCAAATGGTTGGTTTACTCACATAACACACATTTTGTCTTATTAATCTTTATACTTTATATCTTTAATATCTGTCGGATCTTGTAGTTAATATATTGCTAATAGAGTGACCCTCAGTATTTTTTTCAGAAATATAAAGACCTCATTTTTCCTTTAGCCCGCCGTTTGTCCAGTTGGGGTACATCGTTTCCGCTTTCATGTTTCCTTTGCTTATTTTTTTACGTATGTACTCGATGAAGATCTCATACATGGTGTGCTCACTTAGTTTGAAATACGTACGTGGGCTCTATAATCGAAATCCAACAACACTTCTCAAGAAGGTCACCTGTAGTGGCTGAAACGTTGAGTATTGTAACTTGCTGGTGATATTGTGTTTTCCTCAATCCATTTGTTAAAAGCAGCTTATCCTGGAAGAGGGGTCCTTGCATAGAAGACCCGAAACGGCTTAGCTATAAAAGATGGGCAAAAAGCCGCAATAACTGCTCATTCGAATCCATAAATTTACACTCACGTTTTTTGGTGAACGGTTATCCACAGAACAAAAACTTCGCAGTGTGCCCGCCTGAATAGGTGTTGAGTCAGAGTTAAATGTGAGTAACGATCAGGTTCCTCGAAAGATTCTTCTGTTAACTACTATGGATAACTCTCCGGCCAAAACCGTCCAATAAGGTGGAAGCACCTGACCTCATTACTGGCGAGTAGACTGTGGTTTTGGTTTCAGACACATGTACTCTGACACCAATGTTTCGGTTTAAAACAAGTAAACAGAAAAGGTTTACCACTTGTAAAAGTTAGACTCGCGTTTGAGTGACGTTCAGGTTATCGAAGTACCTACCGCAAACTTCTAGCCAACGGCCGGAAACTTTTGCACCAGTTAAAAGGTGCTCTCATTAGGCGACCGTGTTGACCACTGCGCCATTAACCTCTCACTGGGCACGGCAGAATTTCCGTATGCAAACCCCAAACCATATTCGCTCGTGAGTTGTGCTTTGGTTGTCCGGTCTTTTCAGGGAAGACAAAGTAACTGTCTTCCCGACACAAATCGATGACCCCAAGATTAAGACTTTCTTCAAGTTGGACTGAAAGAAATCGTTGTATACATTGGGCTGCATTTTGCTCATTGATTAGCAGCAGTGTAAGTGTTGAAGTCACTTGTGTGTCGTGTTCCACATATATCAACCAAATTCTACACTACATTCCAAAGGACTATTTTCTATTTACTCCAGCTGTCTTTCATACAGAAACTAATGAATGTCTGTTAATTTGTCAAAATGTGAAAATGATTATTCGCGCATGTTCAAGACAGAATTATCGACCACCCACGATTGAAACGGAGTAGGTGATATACCGTTCTAAATCGTGAAACAGCTAGAGATTTTCCGAGACTATGGTAATGCACCGAAACAAACCTGTTCTTTGTTAGCAAACATCACTTGTCATCCTCGTTGTTGTACCTTAATACACTTTATTTTCTTTTGCTATACATAGACCTAATCTTGTGTACACTTACTTATTCCCTAACCAGACTTTAATCTAAAAGTTCAGCCTGACCGTTGCCTTTCTAATTTTCAGCATCTAATTTTTACCATTCAACATTTGTCCCATGTTTCTTGAGATTTTTACATAAATAACAATATTGTTAGCAATCACATCATCATTCCATTGTGTCTAGAAGGTCAGTGATTTAGCACCAAAAAACGTACTGTCTTCGTCTCGTGGCCACATCCAATCACTATAAATAGCTTGTATGATTTTACTACAGTGACTAATGGGAAGCGAATGAAATGACTTTGTACAAGACATCTCATCTCACATTACACTGTTCACCCTGAATAAATTCAGATACAACGACTCTCGTCGTTCTGCTTCAGGTCTTGTCTATCTTTCAAGTAGATGTATGTTTTAACGAACCTGACTATACTGCTAAAATTTGTGATGTATAGAACGCCGTGTCGCCGACAAACAAAGTTAAAAACCAGGTTTTAACATCCACTTGAGCACAATGGAATAATCATGGGCCAGGTGGTTGTGGCATCAGAACACGGAATCTGTAGATATTTAGATAATTAAGAAATTGTGTTGTTATAACCATGGGCCAAAGACGATTCACATGGTTCAACCTAACCTAAGAGAGTAACGATATGACAGGAATGGTATATCCGCTTACATTTTTCTCGGAATACTTCAGGGCACCACAATGAAGACGAGTGGGTGTGTTGTATTCAACTTATCGAACTAGCAGTAATGAATTAGTTTGAGTACAAGACTGGTCCTGACGCAGCCGAAACTGAGGATAAAGTCAGTTCCCTTCGACTTATAAGCAGTTTTATAGTTAATTATAAATGAGGTAATTAGTTAGAAGATGAGAAGCGGCGCTCTGTAAATCTTACCTTGCTCTTCACATGGGTGAGTCTTGGAAGCCACTCCTAGATGACAGTTACTGGACTGACTGCATCAGGGTAATCATCACGATTATGATTACCAACATTCGTGTCTCTACAGTTATTGGGCACGATATTTTGACTTACCGCACGATCATTCTGTAAGCTTGGATTACGATGGTATCGCCAAGAGGGACGTACGAACAAACAGGCAGATTTTAATTTCATCTGACTCGATTGACTGCTCGCATCTTTTTTATCTAGGCAGACTATCCAATCAACCCTTTTGACATTCGTTATTCACGGTAAAATGCAAGTGAACATAATGTTATGTCCATTATGAAACCTGTGTTGCGATTCTCAAGGCTACCACATCATAAGTAATTGCTCACTGGTTCAATTCTTGGACAAGGCAGCGATATTCACTGTTGGTGAGCTCCAGTAGAATATAAACATTTCATTTTAGAGAAGGCCGGCTGAAAGGTTTACGTGCGTACGAAAATTGTCATCAAGTGTGAGCATTGTTCAGTCACACTTCCGGCTATCTCACCGGCAGGCTGAAAATCGTGAAAGTTTGAACTGTATGGTATATGATATGTGGCAGATGTTTAGTGGAGAAGAACTTTGACTCATACCATACGAGGGTAACCGGTTCCAAACTCAGACCGGAGGAGCCCAAACCTGGACGAAGGTTGACCGAGTGAATCTGATTTTCATGAAACAACACACATTGTCTGACGCAAAATTTCCCCTCATCCTGAAACGACGAACGTGGCAAATTCCGTTTGATTTTCTTCCATTAAAATAAATTCTGCAGAACTTGACTTTGTATCACAAGTGTGTTGTTTATGTTTTTCATTGAATGGTTGAAAACACATTACCTGTCTCGGAAGTCTTAACCGCGAGACTATCGACTGGAGTTATCAGGACAATTACTGTCTCCTCTCGAAGCGATCGGGCAACCTGTTCATTGCTCACAAGTGAAAGCGATTCAGCGTTCAAGTAAGATAATTCGGTCGTGCCTAATGTGAAGTCAACGACATAGTGGTCAATATGGTTGCCTCATTAAAGAGTGATCATAGTTAAAATCCCGGTCGTAGCAAGGGTAGGCACTACTGACGAGCAGCTCTAATGAGTGCTTATTTTGGAAAGGGGCCGATTGGAAAGTCTATCTGAATGCAAAACTTGTGATCAAATGTGAGTAATCTTCAACTTGAAATTAACCAAATCTCCGACTACTAATCAGTAAACAACCATTTTATCAACTCTGTCTTGCAACCATGTTGTGGATGGTTTCTACTAGCAGACCAAGTTTAATACTTAGTCACTGATAGGTTGTTAGTGACAACAGCTTCCAACCTTCTCACGAATTAATACACGTTCCTGGTGGTATAGGACTGTAGTGTGACGATCTTCGTTGAAATGCAAAGTAAATGATTCAAAACGTCTTCAACTGATAACGAACGTTGGCAGAAGAACGTTGAACATTTTGATGTCACCCGTCCAGACCCCGCTGACTAACATCCTCAAAGTTTTGGCAACTTATCTCTTGGCTTACGATAGACTATTCTATCTATGCTCTCTAGTCAACGATGGAGAACAGCCTAGAATTCAGGCAACCGCTCTAACTATGAATATTTTGCAGGTTAGTTCAGAGGGAATTTGTGAAAACAACAGACCGAAACATTATTACAGCTGTTCCAGATGATCTCACTCTTGCTAACCTTTGTGGACGGTGGCCAACTCCCTATGATGATTATGCCTCTGTTCCGCTTGTTTCCAGTTGCTTGGTACAGTGATATCGGTTTGTTTGCGGTAGGCCTGGAAATGCTTACAAGTCTGACGAGTATTCAGTTGAACCGCTCCAAATCAAATTCGAATGATCTGCTCCTGTAGCCGTCCAGTGACTCGGTGACCTCCAATCACAAAGTACTTGGTTGCTTTGGTATCATTTAACGGAGAATCTCGTTTCAAAGCTAAGCAAAACAGTCAAAAAGTACACATGGAATGCACACCATTACACATACCGATTGTCTGATGTCGTCAAACTGCAATATGTGACGGCAGCATACTGTGAACAAAATCACAACCAGGTGGGCCACACACAGATAGGTGACATGTTGATCGATCTTTATGACGCTGACATTTCAAGTCTTGAGGCCGAAGTCAACGTATCATGAACAGCTGGGCGAGGCTGCACCCATTCCTGCACAACGGATTGTTAGCAAGCCACAGACCCACTCCTGACCGCAGGTCTGAAACCTCCAACCCATACGCCTAAATCACCACGAGCAAACTATGGTACCTCACTTGATAAATAGACGCTTACATTCCAAGCGAAGAAGGTCGGTCAATGATCGAACACCCAAACCATTATCTCGAGTTACCAAATCAGCCATGGCAAATCTGACTTTATCCATTCTTGAAACATGTTTTAAGCTTCGTCACCTTTTAACCGACTGTTGTGAAGAAGGTCTCACAATCGCATATTATGAGATGAATGAGGCAATAAGTGAGTGTCCATCGTCACTACCTGGTTAGTCAGGAGGAACATGCCTCGCTTTCTCTGGAATGTGAACTTCACTGGTTTGTTTTTATCCTTTTTTACGGTTAGTCATTTTTCGAAACAACTACTTATGCTGGTATAACAAGATCCAAACGAAATTCCCACTGATAGACTGAGCAGCCGAAACTAAAAGATGCAAATCTCGACAGGTGAAAGATTCGAACTCCGAATTCACATAGTCCTGACCATTATATATCTTAAAATATTACCGGTCACGTCTCTTTTTTAATTAGAGGTGATCAGAAGAAATCCATCTCATTAAATAGAGAGTACCAAGGTAACAGCCATCAGGCGAAGCAAGTACCTGATCTTCAGATCATCATTCAGCTCTCTTGTCCGTATGGCTCATCAGCGCAGAACTGAAGTTTGTCACAGTGGCGTCTGTAGGTGTTGGACCATTTGAGCATGAAGTGTTTCTGCCTTACTCTGCCACTCCGACTAACCTGTTTGAAAGAATGATTAGTGAAGCTCCAATGGTTGCAGTGTATTACATCTGATTACAAACAAAAAGGAATGATTAAATTGGTAAAAACAAAAGTTCACATTTATCCATTATTTAGAAAACGTACACGCTTTATTACATCAAACTAGCGTACATATGTAAGCCCGTAACACGCCTACGTACTGAACAGTTCAGTGGTCATCGAGTGTGCTTGTGATTTTAATCGATCGAATGGTTGAATCACACATGACCAGGATACAGTGTTGTTTAGTTTGACGCTGGAGGCACACATGTGTACTGGGGTTTGTTCATTTCAAAATCTAAAATGTGACAAAGCGTTTTGTCGAGTAAGTAAACGGGGATCTCGATTATTATGTTGTGTACTTCGCCAACAGTTTATCGCAACTTCACCATATATAATATCCCCCATGCCTAACCGAACCTATTCATCGATAATCACAAGATTTCCCAGTTCATTAACTAAAGTTGACTGATCTATGCTTACTGAATAATCCTCATTACAGGACTATCCACTGATGTTAACGAAGCAGTGACCACCCTTTCATAGTTTGACGAGACAACCTGATCACTACTCACCTACGGTTACAACTGATGTTTAAGATTGATAATTCTTTTTCTTTTTTATTGACCATTAATAACATTTAATTATTCCTCTATTGGAATCTGTAATGACATTCTGATGAAATCTATGAAGAAGAAGTGGTCACTGTATTGTGACAAACCTAATACTGTCATATCAACTGAAAAGATGAAGACGAAGCGGCAATAGCAAGAAGGCTGTGTGACCACATCCCACAAGTATATATTGTATTCATCATCTAACCTCTTCTTCAGACAACACATAGTTGTATGTTTCTTAAAGGAAACACCATGTTACAATCTGGAAGTCTCTAGAATGAGGTGTTCACATCAGCCAAACAATGAAACACAATTGGATGAACAGTCATCTCAAAGTCTGAATCGCAAAGTAATTTGAAAAACTAAACCGTATATCCAGTTACAAAAGATGAAATGTAATGAGTGTGAAAGACGCTTTTATTCAACTTGTTTCTATCATATAAAGAGGGGATCACAAAACGATTTCACAGGTCAATGTATGTTATTACCCGTCTACCTGACTTGTCAGCCTCCTCATTCGACTTACAATGCAGAGATCGACATTTGCCACAATCTCAAGACAAAAACCGCAGAGTTAATCGATTGGTGTAGAGTACAGCAATAGGCCCAACGCAGATAAAATCAACAGTTACGTAAGAGGACCATTGTAAATTCACACAATTGCTATTGACTTCCTGTCTTAGCTGTCTAAAAATACAAAACTTAGTTTTCTTTACTCATACGTATATATAACTCCATTAAATTTTACGGAACCTGATACTTAGGCACAATATTGGGTATGTAAACTGTATCGATGGAAATCAATTGTGTTTGAGTGGATTTGGTAAGCTGGGTAGAGCTGATACATCCTTCACGAAAGTAACCTGTGTATCAAGATGAAGATCTCTGATAGGTGATCAGTAGTGTGCTGAGACATTTGAAAAGGTTAACTGGCTTTTTCGAATGCTGAGCAAAGCGTGGACGTGTTAGATATATTTTTACTGCTGTGTATCGAGCCGCGTGCAAAAAGAATTGTAACGTTTTTTTTGAAACGGTACTCAAAAATAAATTTCTCACGTTAAAAGTGCTTAAATTTTTCTTCTTTGAATATATCTGTTAGACTTGTTTGTCCGGGTTCATGAAGTAGAGAAGAACGGGAGTGTCATGATATACGTTTTGGACACATACAAAGATGCCAGTATCAACGGCCACATGTCGGATTCAATAGACGAGTAGAGGGGAAAATATACTATTAATCTTTGTTCAGTTCATCCTGTTTCGACTGTGAGAACGCATGCTGAATCGGTGTTTCCATATTCCTAGGCGAGACGGACGGCGTTAATCTTATTAGCCCAGTGCGATTACAATTACATATCAAAGCAATCTTATAGTTTTGTCGAAGTTATACCTGTGGCTTTTTCTAGCAACTCGACAGAAACAAACGAATGTCCTATAATTTCTCACCAATACAAGTTGTAACCGTTTCATTTAGTCAGGCAGAGCAACTAGAGAATCTGAGACGTATATAACAAAATTACTCATAAAACATAAAGAAGTTTAATACGTTTGTTTAAGCTAAATATTTCCACTGATGCCGTTATATAAAATTAGGAAAATCACTGCTATTAACAGTTGATGATGATAGGAAGGAGAAAGGAAGGAAGATTGTGATGTTGTTCTTTTCTGAATTAAGAAAATTAGTTCTTTCTAGTTGTAGCTCACACTGTTACTTAACCGCGCGAGTTTCAGTCATTCACCCAATCCAATTCATTCTACCAAGCCATTTTGTGTCTGGTCATTGGTAACTTGAGTCCAAAGGCGTGGAAGTTTACCTTGGACTCTGCCGACTCCATCTGGAGTCAGCTGACCTTATTGAACAAGACTGTCATCGTGAAGGCTTGAGTTTGGTTGATCATAATTTTTAGACACATTCTTATTAGTACTGTAAACCTATTTCGGCCATAAATAACCCCACAACCAGACGTGAAGTTTTAAAGTCGTAATGAATGATAATAGCCAAATGGAGCAGTGATTCATACGCTGACTTTACGCTCATGAAGTCATGTGTTTCCGTGGACGGGCTAGACTATGTAGCCCTGTTGATCTCAGGTCGTCTAGGCAACAGCCAGTCATACAATTCATAATCGAAAGCCGTTGACTATTGTGAGTAGTGGTTAATCTGAACCGTTATGGTTTTCACAGCTGTACGCATGAAGATTCGCAAGCATTTAGAGATGCTGTTTAAAGTGTACATATTTTTTTCAGTGATTTTTTAGTTATACTAAAACTCTGAGACAGTCAAAATGACCTTGGAGAGAATAGACCAAGTGTTTTTCTTATTTTTCTCATGAACTTGCAAGGATTCCCGTGTAATCCTTCTATGTATAACCGCTTTCGAAAGGTAACTGTAACATAAAACACGACTGTTACAATAAACGGAGCATACTTCATCAGATCTTCATTTCAGTTGCGGATGACTCATTTTTATCTGAAAATAGAGTGCTTAAACTGAGGAACACCGAAAATTGAAAACAGTAATGAATTCGTTCAATTGTGTTGCTACATGATTAACTGAAGTCTCTCTCGTTCCGTTTAATCAATAACAGCCGTCGAAAATCGTTAGAGAGGGAACAGGTTCTCAGATACATGCACACCGAAACTGTCCTTTCCTAGTTCTGCCTCGAACATTTTGTCGTTGTCCCAATGACCTCAGTCTAGACACGAATGAACATTGAAGTTGTGACAGTCATATCGCCAGAGTGGCCCCATATACTGCGCAATAATCTTTCAATAGAGACAACTGTTGCTTTATAACTTCGGGTGAAGGACGTGACCTTCCAGCCTGACTTGTATTGTCGTCCATCGACTGAACAGCAAAGTGCTGTTACTTCAAAAATAAAGTATTTCACCGAAAAAAATATGTGAATAGACTGGTCACCCAAGCCAATTTGTATGCGTCATAGCCAGGCGGATTACCTGAGTTCAATCAGATGAGTATTACGGAACAGGACAGTACATAGGAGACAGGATGTGTCAGACCTGGAAGTGACGTCTTAATTAAGACACAACTGTCATTTGCTAATCGGTCGTTAACGCCGCAAGTCGTATTTGACCAAACTAACAATCGGGTCTTTCTGAGCACATAGATTTTATTATCAAGGGCTTGGTATAAGAGTCTTCATATAAGTTAACAAACGGCAAGCTTCAATCGCGAGAACAAGTCCGAAGGCTTGAGGTCTGTTGTGGCTTCGAATCTACAATGCGCGCCGATTGCTCACCGTGTGGCATCTGCGTATGTTTGTGTGCCGTTTCCTACAGAAACGTCCGGATTGGTTCGACGAAAACAACGCGGCTATTTCCAATTTGGTGTAAGAGAAGAATGTAGCGTTTGTCGCTTTCACAGTGAAACCGGAAAGTGAAAACGAAAGGGTGATATTCTGGAGTAGTCGCCGTCAGCTGGCCAAGCATGTTTGCGGAATCAAGGACGACTGGTGAAGGAAGCAAGGTGGTCGGATGCAGGGCTATGCTAATTGACGACAACATAAGAAGTTCTACGATTCGCTTAAGGCGATTTTCAGTCCATCCGTCCAGTCTACCAAAACACCGGTAGACGTGGACGCTGGCTGTTCTTGCACCCAGCCAGAGGACACCATGAAGGTATGGTGCACACACATTGGTAGCCTACTAAACCGTCTTGCTACCATTGACTAGGTGAACGCGAACAGTTTGCCGCAACAAGACTAAATCTTCACTTGCTCTCGCTCCGGATTTGCTAGAGTTGCAGACAACGATTGGTCAATTTTGTAACGGGCAGGCTGCAGCTGAGGGTGGATTGCCAGGTGAAATACTGAAGAATGGTGGGCCGGCGATGGAACGTGCACTGCTCCAGCTGGTTCACTCCATCTGGGAGCACGAGGAGATGCCACAGGATTTCAAGGATGCTGTGATAGTATCTTTGTTTAAAGGTAAGGGTAACAAGCAATGCTCCGACAGCTATCGGGGCATCAGTCTGCTGAGCTGCGCAGGCAAGGTACTTGCTAGAATCCTTCTGAACCGGCTGAATACGGATGTCTTAGTGGCAAACGTTCCTGAGGAGCAATGCGGATTCCGGGTGAATCGCAGTATGATCGACCTGATGTTCGCTGCTCGATAGCTTTAGAAGAATTGCCGGGAACGGAACCAGCCCCTGTATGCCCTCTACGTAGACTTCATCAAGGCGTTCGATTCCGTGAGCCGCGAGGTGCTGTGGACGGTGCTTTGTAAGTTTGGATGTCCAGGTAAGTTCGTCAATTTGATTAGATTGCTGTATGTGGGCATGAAGGCGAAGGTGCAATCGTGTGGACCTACCTCTAATGATTTAACATTGTCAGTGACGTGAAGCAGGGTTGTGTCCTGGCTCCATCCCCATTTAGCTTATATTTGACTGCCATGCTAACAGTTGCTTTTCAGGACTCTGAGGAGGACGGTGTTAAGGTAGAGTACCGAACGGATCGTTGCCTACTAAATATTCGACGTTTCGGCGCCCCAACCCGGTTACATATCTCAACGATGCGCATGCTTTTGTTTGAAGATGACAGTACGTTGTTTGCATGCAGCGAGGATGAACTACAGCGATTGACCAAGGCTTTTGCGACCGCGGCATTCAAGTCTGGATTGAATATCAACACAGGTAAGACATTTTCTTTCAACAAGTCTTCTCCTGCCAGAGGTGCTGTCCCTGCATACGAGTCCGAAATTCGCATCAATAAAGGTGTTGTCGACAGCTACACGGATTTCTGTTACTAGGATAGCAACCTATGAAAAGATTTATCCACAGACCATGAGTTACGAGCTCTTATGGCAAACGCTAATACTGCTTTCGGACGTCTTGAAAGACGTGTTTGTAAGAACCACAGCCTGAAGCCGTGCACTAAGCTCTTTGTCTGCCGCTCAAGAGGGCTGTCTATACTGTTGTACGGCAGTGAAACGTGGACATTGTATCAGCGGAACGTGCGCTATTTGAGCCGCTTTCATTTGTAATGTCTAAGACGCATCTTGGGTATTCGGTGGTCGGATATGATTCCGAACACTGAGGTATTGCGGCGAGCAGACATGAACGGGATGGAAAACCTGTTGATGTTGAATCAGCTTCGTTGACTAGGTCACGTCCGTCGGATGGGCGATGATTGTATTCCGAAGTAGTTGCTGTATAGAACCATCGGTGCCATAGGTCGTGGTGACATGACTATATGGCGTTGCGGTGTGTGCGGTCGCAAATCGTCTGGCGGTTCGGCATTAGCAGTTGTTACAATCTAGAACACGTTAAACTGCGAGCTCTGACAGGTAGTCAGCCCACACAATAGATTGTTTGGTTTGCCCGATTGGATTGTTCAGGGACAGGGTGAGAGACAACGGGACACACGCCTGTACGGGTAGACAGGTGATGTGCGGACAACGGCAGGCGCGGATGCCACAGTAGGTCATCAGCGAACTCAGTGCACCGCCAGCCTGGAGACAACGAGTATGTTTGGGTCAAGTAGGTTAGGTCAGTTCTATCTATGTTTTTCCTGTACACATCAACTATCGACTACCGTTGTTTAGACCTCACTTGCTTCAAATTTCGGAAACCTGGTCGTCTGTGAGCTTCCTTTAATTTAGCATTGTTGGTGTACTGTATTATGATTGTTTTGTTTTCTTCCAGTCTAACCTTGCATTTTGATTTCAATTCATATCCACTCTAGAGTGCACTAGCATATAATGGAATGCTTCTTGTGTCGTATTTTCATTATTGTTCTCCCAAGTGTAGATTTTATCATTGCAGTCTCTGTTTTTGTTTGTCGAAAGATAAGGGTTTCATTTTGCAGCTAGCCTATGAATTGGCTAACCCGTATTGGCCGGCTGGAAACAAAGGTGTCATTCACACATCTACCAGTCTTATTCCTTCGGGTTTTCACCGGAAACGTAGTGTGTGAGTGTAACCGCAAGTGATACATCGCAAGCCACTTGGGGTGATAGTTTGAATTGCAGGCGCCCTTTGACTTCGGTCAATGTGACAGGCTAATCCGTATCGGATACCGCCAACCGCTCCTATTGATCAATTATGCGATCACTTAGTCAAGACCTTCGATGCGTATATTGATTCGTGCTCGCTTTCACTTTGCGCCAACCGAGCTCGGGCGTGGAAACGGCCAGCTTCGAGACCTCCGTAGCTTCGTACACATTGAAATGGGACTGGATTCCAGCTTTAGCAAGGTTGTTCTAATCATTGAGTGTCTACCAGACTAGTACTCATCATTTTACAGTTGCCACACCGCGAACATTATACTCACAAATGTCGTTACGGCATTCATTTACACTCTGGACATACACATTTGGACACTATTCCATACAGTACTTCAATTGGAGATACCACACTGCCTACGTGAAAACAGTACATCGAGCTGATTTTGATCCTTTGCGTTATTTTACTTCGTAGACTGAAATGAAACTTCCTTCTAACTTAGTTTTGGATGCATTCCTTCTAATCGATTTCCCACATCGATTGTCATTTAACTGAAGGAGTGCGGTATTTTTCTCTAATGTCTATCTGCCTGTCGTGCCCTGATGTTTCCAAGGATATATCAGGGTCCAACGTACTCTACATATACTGACAGACATTTTGCTAATTTCTGCTAGCTAGACAAACACGAATCAGCTAACACTTCAATCATTCGCTTTTACGAAGGGGGGATATGCTCGAAGATTAACAGTCTGACCTGTCAGTCTGTTGGGTGAACATTGTCGGTCGAATCATTCGATATTAGTCGTAAGATACCGCTGTTATACAGAGTCTTCAATATTAAGTGAGATTGTCTATGCGTTATCGTACACCGAAGATGCATTTTGACATCTGGAAGACCGAATTGTACTCAACTACTGAACTTTGGAACAGTACTGATCCTATTGTCGTTAGAACACACAAATACACATGTGCGTAAACTGGACATGATTAAAAAAGGTTACTAGTTGTGTGTAGCTAAACAATGATCACAGGTCACATATGTGTGATGAATGTGCCCAGTGACTTACTGTGATTTAGCACCGTTGCTTCAGACCTCCTAGCCTTGTGCCTTCATAGATAGAACACTTCCGGCTTAGTATCGCAAGATTTTCGTTTTTGAATCAAATGGAGGTAGAGTGTAAACTGTGTGCAAATTGATGGACTCACTACCTTATCACCCAGTTGCTCTATCGGGCATCTGGTCTAAAGTCTTTGTTTCCATTAGCCAGAAAAAGTGGAAATTTGTCTGATAGATTGAGTAATGTTCAGTAACCTTGATTTACGTTTCTTTGATATTGCATCTTAATAAGAATGAACATCAGTCATGTTGTGCCACCCTTCTTTTTATGAGTTTTGGTTAAATGTTTTTAGCCATCGATCGGCATTACGATCTCAATGGTCGTTCACCGCTTTACAAGCTTCAAAATACATTTAACCAACTGAAAACTGTGTGATATATTGACGGTGTACCTGCAGTTCTCCATTTAAGATATCTTGATTATAGGTGAGTGCTACTTTGCGTTTGTGCACGATAATTCAATGGTACCTAATATGACATTAATGAGAGTCAACAAGGTTGTTTCCTGATAACCTGGCCGGAGTTCCAGTTCCGGCTGAGGCAAGGATATGAACTACTGACATGCTCTAACTAGAGCGAAACCCAAGTACGATTTCGGTCTACGAATTGTTGTTGTTTTCCCTAACACAATAGTAGTTCATCTTGTTTTAACTTTGCAAATAACCTGCACACCTTTCTGTCAGTGAACGTTACCACCGAGTAATTTAGATTACGCACTTTTTAGGCTTCCTACTGTCTATAGTAAAACATGCCATCGGCAATTAACTCAGTGTAAACTCCAGTTGCGAACCGAAGCGACAAGAGTGCCTCCTCGAAAACTTTAGTCGACTAAGCGAAAAGATTTGCACAACAGACATTGGCCTATTTTTTATCTTGACCTTTCCATCTACCGTCACCAGCCGCCTAGTTATTTTAGCTTAGTATTGATATATCTTGCCCCCCTGGAAGTACACTTCCTACGGGATGATAAATTTTCATTTCCTGGTCTCAAGACGAAGCGGAAGGTATATGCTATACAAAGAGCTATATGGCAAGGTAATCACATTTGACAGCAATCATAATGGAGTTGTGTCGCTCTTCTGTACTCAGACAGTGTTCGGCAGCAAAGGATGTCTTGAAATCTGGAGGGTGATGAAGTACCTCAGAGATATCGGCCGTCCAGTACAAAAGTCGTCTTGGGGGTACCAAAGAGTCAAACCGTAAATCTGAAAGTTCAGTAATCTTTCCCATATGTTTTGCAGGTGGATCGCCTCTTTCAAATGACAACCCTTTCCATAATGAACATACAATTGTGTGTGAGAATGATTCAACTCAACGCAGGCAAGGCAAGCGGGTCAGACGGATTGTCAGCAGTTATACTCAAACAGCATGCTGAAATTTTCGCTGCTTCTTTTGCCAATACATTTGCACAGTGCATCACACAACGGAAAACTGCTGACCGTTGGTGTACTGCTGCAATCACGAGGATACCAAAGAAAGGCACATCCGGATTTCAGTCAATTGAATGCGCATCGGTCACATTAGAAGCTTTCAGACAGTCTCTTCTTGAACGACCAATACTGCAGAATCAATTCACTTATCCACTTCAATTTGCCTTTTATCATTTCCGCTCCAACGTCGGCTAGTTGTTCTGTCTTCTCCACTCAGTTTTATCATCCTGTATAGCAAACGCAGGGCAATCCTTTTCAGATTCCCGGGGAATAACACTGTTTCAGTCTGCATCAGCAAAGAGATTTTGTTCTAGCACCTCAAGCAGTACGGTAATCAAATATCACTTATGATGTTTACTCATCTGAGTGGTCAGGAATCTCACTAACCACAAATTCCGATGTTCCCCAACGGGTACGTTTTCCACACACTCTCTCTATGTGTGTCAGACCCATGCCCAATTCCAAGGATTCGTGCTCGCTAAACCATGCAGATGATGTCGTTTTGACGTCTAGCATTCGGAAATTTCCTACCCCTTTACCCTCCAGGATAGCTTCACTGAATTGGCTAAACAGTTTAATGCACGCCCTTTATCGTTCAATAGATTCACAGTTATTGATGTTTTTATTCCCATCCTACAAGATCAGCTTATCAGCAAACTTTTGACGCTTGTCCACAAACACTAGCTGAAAACAAGTTTCCTCTTAGATCTCAAGCTGTTATTTATTCAGGTTTCACGTTCAGCTACATCTTGACGTGGTTTTTAATGCTAGCAATCTATTGCTAAAGTGAAAGGATTTGCATTTTATGTTTCATACCTAAATTTCATTTTCAACCCGCATTGTTCGACCCTGTGTTTTGTGAATGCATGCATACCTTTAACATTTTAAAGCATGTAAATCTCCGCCCATCATCTTCATTATAGTTTTTCCAGATGTCTATCCACATCCATATCCTGGTCTCATTTCAAGTCTATATTTACTCTTATCAGCGCAGATAATTTGTGTTTAATTTTTTATTGAACATAAGTTCTTTTTAACACTGACATCCTTGCAAAGGGACTGAGTATAAAGTTAAATTAATAATTTCATAAAATATTCTATTTGTTAGGGATGTGGTAGTGTAAATGCTAAGTATTTACTTCCCGAAGAGTATCAAACAATTTGTAGCTGGGACTTGACTCAAAAAATAACGCCCCGCAAGTTAGTGATTTTTATGACTTGAACTCGGACAGAAATCTTAAACGTTGGGTCACCTATTAGCTGTGACAGGACAGTTACTGTTCCTCCTCTCGAGGCGACTGAGCAATGTGAGCATTAATCACAAACAAATAGGGTTGAGTGTCTGTCTATGACAGTTCATTCATGCATAGTGTGAGACCATAGTCGCAGTGGTCAACAAGGTTACCTCATAACACCACTGGTCGGAGTTCTTGTCCCGTTTGTGGCAAGGATATGCACTACTGACGAGCTCTAATCGGAATGAAAATTGAGTACAGTGCTTCTTTCGGAAAATGGACTGACTGTAAAGTCTGTGGGAATGTAAGTGCTGTGATCAATTTCAAGCGATGTTCAAATCATTTGAACCAAACTGTACTACAATTCGTCAGTAAATAGAATTACATACCTCATCTATTGGCTTAACGACGGGTGCAGACAGCTTTGACCAATACAATGCTCTACAAACCAAGCATCAGCAAAGGACAGTCGTCAACAAATCACGATATGGTTTGATTGGTTGTACCGATCCACAGCCAATCGATTACGACGGTTGTAGACTTACACAATGACAAATGTTCGCTTCCAGAAGCGTAATCAAAAGAATATGCACACGAGTGTTTGAGTGTTAAAAGTGGATGCAAATCTCTTCTGTCATGAGTACTAATAGCAAATGGAGATGGTAAAACTTGTGTGCACATTGTTCCATCTAACAGAATCTTCAGTAAGTATGGCCGATCACCTAGTCGCTAATAGTGTTGTGATCCAAGAACGCGGATGGTACAAAGGTTGTCTATTCGACAAATCAACACATGGGTTAAGCATTTAAACAAGACCTGAAACAAAACCACTCATTTCACGCGGTATTCGGCTCCAGACTTTCTCGGTTGCCGCAGACGTCAATGTTCAGTTCAGTTAAGTAGTATGGACCACTATGAGCGATGCTGCACTCTGATTTTCCTTCCTGCATTTTTCCTGCGGCTTGTACGATATCAAAATATATGCTCCGGTGCTACTACTGAATAGCCGTGGTACAAGTAGCATGTTACGATCGCTCAACTTCACTGCAATAGTCGTGCCAAATAATGAACAGAATAGTTTGCAGCCATCAACTAACGGACATCACGTCTCTATATTGGTGCATTTCCGTTGCTCAACGTTCATTTAAAAATTCTCCGGACAAAAGACACAGCCTTGTACAACCACCTAACTAATTTCGTAATAGGGACTACTTACGCTAGCCGGCACGATCAATCGACATCCCCTCCCCGAATAAAACCAGCCTTACCAAAGAGCAGCTTCTCCGGAGACATGCCAGTCAATGAAACAGCAACACCTCTGGCCGCTCTTTAACAGCATGCGAATGAGTTCCCCACGCGGCATTATTCACTAGTGATGGAACATTTCAGCAGTTTTAGGGTGCACTCACGTTACCTGTTACTCTTATCTTGTGCTTCAATCAGGTATTTTGCTTCGGATGTGGTTTTTTATAAGGTAAAATAGTGAGGGGTGATTATACAATGATTGCTAAATCAGAGCGACACCAAAACTCAGCAAACGTAACGTAAGTGATCGATATTGCGAAGCTGGTGCTATTAGGCAGATCTACAGATGATTGACAGTCTGTAGTGTTAAGTTTTGTTCATACCGTATGAACAATGTAAACTGTCCGTTTGCATTTTCAGCCCACATTTTACCTGCCATTTTGATATTTTTGACAAAAATGCAAACTGACTAACGGTGACCGGAAAGAATGTCACTCGAATAAAACTGCTATGGGAATTTGGCTACTTTTCATAGCTCAGTAGTACCATGAAATGGGGGCATGTTTGAGATCACGCTTACATTAGCACGACATGGGAACCACGGTGATATTTCACAGCTGTGCATTAAAACATTCAGAAAGTTGAACCTTAGTCATCTACGTACAGTCCGTTAGTGTAAGTGATATTTACCGAATTAACAACTGGTGTGAACAGCTACATTTTTCACCCAGATGTGCGTCAAAATATGCGGTCCTCATTCAGAAATCAAATGAGTTCACGAGGTACACTGCGATTGCTCTGCTGAACTACCCAAAAACGGTAGATAAAAATGTTTTTATTAAAACTAGAAAACGTTTTGTCACTAAACTGTGAAAACATTCGATGGAGTTTATTTCGCTAAACTCGTATAGAAGTTTGTTCTAGCTTTGCATTTATTCGATTGTGTCCAAAGTAATCGTTGCCCGTTTAATCTTTCATTAAACGGAAAAATCGATTAGAAGTTCAGATATTTTGCAACAGAAGGACGATGAGTACAAACATTTGGCATCAGGTTTGAGAACATGCGATCGTCTTCACAGAACTGATATTTTGAGTATTTATAGAAACTTACTAAGCTTAGTGTGAAAATGACAAAGGCCGGACAAACTGAGGTTTGTGATATTTTGCTGATAACGCAAATATTCATAGTGAAACAACCTACAATGAGATTTTGGAAAACATATTGATACAAAATAAGTAAATTTACCTACAGGCTCTTCATGAAAAGAATTGGATCTTTTTGATATACTTAATCAACTGTATGAATAAAACGAATAATTAGCGGCACGCATCCTCGAGTAAGATAAAAATTACATTCTTCCGGCAGGGTTCGCTGTAGTATTGGTGGTATGTTTATTTACAGTCGGAAACAATCACCTTTCTACTGCTGCTATTATTGAGGATCACGTGATCTTTGACACTTCAATCGAAAGAAGATGTGAGTTGCTGGTTCCAACACAGAGCCGTTCACCGAAAAGTGGTATCAGTTGACCGTAAAGCGATAACAGTCTATCATTTGGCCCACATTCTGAAGTACCATTCGTAGTGCAAGTTCATTCAAAAAATAGCATACTCTCCGGTTTTCAGTGTTTGCAAATCACATAGATTCGCACTTAAATGGTCAGTAAATAGTGATCATGTATGCAATCATGCGATGTTGTTTCAATATGAGATGATACTTAACTTGACAATCAACAACTTCTGCAGACGTTTGCCGGACGTTTAGCAACTGACTGATACACAACTGACCAAGCACTGTATGAATGTACACGAGACACACCATAATGTGCAAACCGGTCTGGCTAACCTTCTGTAATGAACTAGCTCGAACCCAATACAAGTCTTACCGCAATATGATATCGAGTTATTGTAGTTCACATTTAGTTAGATAGATGGCGATAAAGAAGGAAATTGGTTGAAAATGTGAGATGAAAGCCTATCGATTGCACTGTGATCCTTTGGTATCTGACCTGTGGAATATTCACCTATCTGACAGTTGCCGGATAAATTGTCAAGGTAATCTGTATACTCACGATTGGCCGCAAACATCTTTTTCTGATCAGTGAGCGAGTGGATATTACGCGCCGCTTTTCGATGACAGCCATCCCGGGATTGGAGCTAACCAATCAGGATATCGAAGAAATTGTCACATCGCAATCACTTGTGAAGAAACAAAATCCCCAGAGATTTTATAATATCTGAAAGGATAGTGTAATTAATCTCGTTTCAACGTGTCAACCAGCTAGCTAATGAAACCTATGACAAACGCTGCGTATACTCCTTACAAGTACTGCAATTTCAATGTTCAACATTGGCGGTCGTAGATCCTAATGTGAACCGTTCGACAAACCCTGCTTGGGCAATTAATTCACTAGATCATTCACCGGACACTATGTCACTTATTGCATTGCGTGAATAAATATGTCAAAGCCAGACATTTCTGGAAGTGATTTCGTAGTTAAGGTGATTGGGCGCCTGCCATGTATGAACCTGCTGCTACTGTCCGTGATTCAAAGTCAACAGAAACTCAAACTTTCGCAGTCTAGTCTCATCAAAATTATTTGTGAGCCAAGTCGGTGAACAACAAATGGGCTGCATGTCCAGTCACTTGCCCGTGTATTGCAATGCCAATATGGGGATGTGGATAACAGTCATCTTATTTGAAGATTGTTTTAAACTGAGTTTTTACTTGCCGCTGAAGTTAAGATGGAAAATAAGTATTTGAGTTTCATTGGTTTTCATTGAACGGCATCGATCCGAGACAGCTTGCTTATGTAAAACACGATGAAATCGAACTGGTAAACCTACCACCCAAAACAGCTGCACCAGTGTAGAACTGATATATTGGTCTTACAAGGCGCACCTGTTGACTAGGTTTTGATGATAAACTTAGTATCAAACAAACTTGAATTGACGTCGATAAAACCGGAAAATGGTTGTGACTAGAATGATTCAAATACTGATCCCAGTTTACGATTTCACAGGGGCTACCATTACTGTTTCATTCTTTAGAAAACTTCTGGATTTCAGTTGCCGTAGAGAAAATTCCACTGCTAGTAAAGCAAACACAACAAATGTGGAAACTTCTACAGAAGTTTGAAGAAAACGGCTACGGAAAACCGTTCTTTAAATAAACTGTTACAAACTTAGACTACCTAGTTTGAATTTCCGTAATGAGTTTACTTTGAATCCGTCACAACGAGACTTGACCTTGACGCGGTGTAACGGCTTGCGCATCTCGATGACCTGTTGAGCCAAACTGGACGGCGTGGTCACCACACCGATAGAGTCACTCATGCCAGGCAGGCCAATAAGTAGAGGTTTGACAAAACAGTCTCCTGGTCCACCTGGTTGGATGTTGGAAGAAGGTTGGCCTCTTTTCCTGAAAAATGTACCAGTTCCGGTGGACTGCCACCCATCCGCTGCCTTGTGGTATAGGCTTTTGAGCCAAAGGCTGTGGTTGAGAACGCTAGTCGCTCTCCTGTCTAGGTCTGGGTCCCCGGCAGTATCTCAGCCCACACACAACCATAAATAGTCACAACACCAGTAATTCTATACTGCATCGGCCGTCTCGCAGTGTAAACTGGGTCTCCCTATCTGCTGCATTCAGCAGGGTAGATAGGCGAAAACATGCTAATGCTGATCCCTCCCCTGCCGTCCTGTCAAATTTAGTTCTCAGGCCCCTCCCGACATCCATTTATGATAACTACTCCACAGGTCCCACAACAGATGTAAATAACCGTGGTAACACTGAGCCGGTAAGTTCCGTCTTTTGACATTTAGCTTCAGGCCTCACTCGTCCCTTAGACCGAGAATGCCAATTAATATAGGTGCCTTCAACGTTCGCACTCTAAAACAGATCGGTCAACGGGCCGCCCTTGTACGAACGTTAGACTCGTTGCATGTCGACGTCTGCTGTATCTCGAATACCAGAATCCAGGACAGTAGTCAGTGTACTGAACTAACAGCACCCGCATTGTCTACCCGATACTGGTTATACACTTCAGGTGACTCCACAGCCGCTATTACAGGTCAGGCTGGAGTAGGTATAGTCCTTAGCTCGACGGCCGCAGCCGCATTGGTGGATTGGATTCCTGTTAACAGTAGACTTGTGCTGTCAGCTTGGCGGGTTCCGTTAAAGCCAACTCTAGACACAAGACCTTCAGGAATTAATTCACTGTGTCTGCTTACACTCCTACTGATTGTAGTGACGTCGGCGTCAAAGATGCGTTTTACTCGAATCTGGCCTCTCTTCTTCGGTCGACACCTGGCTCTGATATAGTCCTTCTAACCGGAGATATGAATGCTCAGGTCGGCCGCCTTGGTGAGGCCGAATCTCGTTTAGGTGACAGGTTTGGGATAGCGTCATATCGCTCAGATAATGGTGGGCGATTGTTGCAGGTGTGTGCTGAGCATAAGCTAATTCTAGTCAGCACTTGTTTTAGGCATCGTGCACGTCATTGCTATACTTGGCACCCGCCTTCTCTGAATCAGGCATGGTCTCAGATAAACCACATAGTTGTTAGTTAGACTGTCGTTCTTGTTGGAGCACGTACTTGGACTCAAATCATGCGTTGGTATGTTTTCGTTTTGTTCTTACTTTTGCTGGATAGCAACGACTGGCTGTTGAGAAACTGGTTTTGCCATCGGTAAAACATAAGTACCAAACCAACTTAGAAAGCTGCCTCAGTGATACTCACTCCGAAGATCCTACTAGCTGCTAGACACAAATCTCACGGGCTATTCAGAAAACAGGTACTATAGCATGCGGCACAGAGGTACACAAGTTTAACAATCATTGGATCTCAGAGAAATCTCTGGAGTTGTTAGAAGCCAGACGGAATGTTCCTTCATGGTAGTTCACATAATAAGTCTGGAAGAGATATCTGTAGGAAGCTGAAACGTAGTCTAAAGGCTGATCGTGAAACTTGGTTAGTGGGAAGAATTAGGGAAATGGAAATCGCTTTTGCTTCAGGGAACACTGGCAAACTCTTCAATCTAATCCGTGCTGCTTGTCCCAGTCGACCGTCTCTCAGTGAAGCTATCAGCGAGGCAGATGACATACTAATCTATAATAAGTCCAGAAGGTTAGAACGCTGGGCGGAACACTGCGAGGGGCAAATTAGATGACCTCCTGCTTCTACCGCGTTGCCACCACAAACTTGTGATATAACGCCCTGGTTGTTAAATTTAGAACCATCCACTGAGACTAAGTTTCGCAATTGCATCTCGGCTCTCAATCGTAATAAGGCTGCTGGTCCAAATGATCTCATGTCGGCACTATTTAAAGAAGGCGAAGAGGTGTTAGTTGAGGCCTTGACGCAGCTGTCTCAACTTGTGTGGATGACGGAGACCATCCCTCCGTGCTGGGGTCACGCGATAATAGTTCCTATATTCAAAAAGGGTATCAGGAGCTCTTGTGAAAACCATAGGGGAATTAGTTTGACCCCAGTCATTTCTAAGGTTCTGGCATCCACTATATTTCGCCGACTCACTGCAGTTCGGGATTTAAACTTTAGAGAAAAACAGGCAAGGTTTCGTTCTGGTCGGGGATGTATAGATCACATTTTTACCCGTCGTCAAGTTTTGGAGCAGCGCCATGTGTACCGCCGGCCGACAATTACCATATTTCTCGACTATGAAGTCACATGCGATTCGTTTGGTCGATGTACACATTTAGAGTCGCTTAAACGCATGGATGTACCGACCAAGTATGTGAACATACTCTCGGCGCTTTACTCTCATACTTCGGCTCAGTTTAGGGTTTACGGTGAGCTGTCTGACAGTTTCAACACTGGGAGCGGTGTTCGTCAAGGCTATCCCCCTTAATCGTTTTTGTTCAATTTTGTCATGGACGAAATTACGGAGGACTGTCTGTGGCACTCAAATGATGCCGGTGTGGAATTCCTACCTGGTGGGAGGCTGACTGATCTTGATTATGCTGACGATAAGGTGTTGCTGTTTCACAACTTTCAAGCGGCACAAGCAACGCTGAATGCAATTTCACGTTCTGCGAAGTACTTCGGAATGTTCTTTGTAGCCTCGAAATGCAAAATGCTTCTGCAAGATTGCTGTGATTACGTAGATTTAATGTTAGATAATGAAATCATGAAGGTTGTTGACCGGTTGGTATACTTGAGAAGCTGCATCCGCAACGGCGGCGGCAGCTGAGGTGTAAAGAATGAAATAGATCCGCATATTTCCAAGGCTAGAACAGTGTTTGCTAATCTGAGGCACTTATGGCGACTGAAAGGTATCTCTCTGAAGCTTAAGGGTCGCGTATATCAGACAACAGTGAAGGCTGTATTATTATACGGCAGCGAAACTTGACCACTCAGGGTAGAAGACCTGAACCGTCTTCAGGTGTTTGACCACCGATGTCTGTGTTCAATCGCTTGTATCGGGTGGCACCAACGAATAAGCAACGAGGAGGTCAGGAAGCGGGTGTTTGGCACTGATTGTCAAACGAGTTCTTTCGTTTAGTCCTTACGCCTGCACAGACTTAGGTGGTTAGGTCATGTACTAAGGATGCCAGCTAATCGCTTGACACACCGAGCACTGTTTGCCGACGCTGCGGCCGATTGGCGCAAGGCGCGAGGTGGACAGATGGTGACCTGGTGTAGACAAATGAAATCGCTCACGAAGGGGTTAGCTACTGTAGATAGGGTTCGTCTTCCGGGCTGTAGCCCTCGTGACTCACAGTCGGTGGCTGGAGACGTTAGGCGAGATGGCGGCCAACCGGGCTCAGTGGCGTGAATGTTGTCGTTGTTTGCCCGAGTGGTCTGTGAAGTGAATGCATTTAATGACGCGGGGTAGTGAAAGCCGCAAGGAAGCTGTCTTGCTGATGATAAACAAAGTTTCAGTGAACAGACTGTTTTCAAAAAATTCTCCTCTTTGGCTGGTACAATTATATAAAATTAAGTGACGAGTTACAATGTTATTGATCAAAGATTACTGAAGGGGCAATGTAATTGGATAAAAGATTAACACTACTTCGCCGTGGTTAGGAACACAAACGAAGTTGGTTCTAGTTAGTCAGTGTTAATCAGGCTGGGACAGTGGGACTGGGACAAATTGTTTCACGGGTTGCGCGACCGTGTTCGGCCAAGGGAGCCTCAGGGTTTGAACGAATTGTTTATGCCGAACACGGATCCGGGTGACGTAGTCGGAGTGCGACCGCCTCGGCTACCGACAGGATGTGGTATTTGACCTTTGGCGACAAGGTTGCCGGGAGCCGATAGACGGTATGAA